>JAKLML010000054.1:63659-177684 GCA_022813425.1 Aureobasidium lini
TATCTGACTATCTGACTATCTGACTATCTGACTATCTGACTATCTGACTATCTGACTATCTGACTATCTGACTATCTGACTATCTTCCTACATCACGATGGCTGACATATTGATAACGCATGTCGTTGCAGAGGATCGAATTAGATGACTTGCGGGAGTCAGGATGAGAATGTTGTGCACTCCCAACTGACTCCAGACCAGTTTGCGCATACATGAGATCAGTCGTGGAAGTTCCGCTGTCAGTAACATACATGACGAGAACGAGGGTAGACGAAGCATTTTTTCCAGGTGACGGTTACATTTTGATCTCTTTAGGTCAGAGTACTCCGGTACATTTCCATCGTGCTTGGCGGTGCTCGAGATACATAGTTGGAAGCTCCAGTCCCTGGAGACAGTGGCAATCAGTATAGTCTAGAAGACACCTCATATCTTCTTCGAGCTCCGAGTGCGAACAACAAGATTGTGTCTTGTTTGGCGGAAGAAGACGATGACGCTCGGCACGAACTTCTGCCGACGCTTGTCCCACCTTTGACGGCTTCAGTTCTTGTCTCCTCCATATCTCCTATGCCCGAACGTAACTCCTTCGACACTCAAGAAGGCCGCGCGTGCACTTTCGATGAAGGATACGGCTAGTACACCACTTGTTTTGCTGTTGCCTGGATCTGCCGTGAAGGTACGGAGTAAAGATTGCCCGTGATGTCACGATTTGTTGAGTCGGACACATCGGACAGCGTTGCCCGCGATCCTCTGAACGTCAGTAAGAACTATAAAGACTCATGGGAAGAACGGAAGCAGAGTAGGATACCCCTCTCCTCTCTATTCACATTGTCCAAATAGCTTTTGCTATCCACAATACATAGATTCTCTTATCATTTTGCCTATACCCGTCGACCATCAATAGCCTCCTGTTCTCAAACCTAAGCGACATTACTGCAGGCAACCGGAATGGTGCCTCCGATGATTACTCTAGAGGAGCACTACCTCTCTCAGAATGTCCGCAAGCATCTTGCCGATACAGGGCGCGAAGACCCATATGCACAATTCCCTAAGCCTCTGATTGACAAGCTTACCTCTCTCGGTTCTGACCGTCTTGAGGCTCTGGACAACGGCAATGTATCACTGCAAGTACTCTCACATAGCCCTCTCAATGCCTCTCCCGACGAATGCCGCACGACAAACGACAATTTAGCATCCGCAATCAGAGATCAACCACGCTACGCCGCGTTTGCTTTATTACCCATGGCTTCTCCCTCTGCTGCGGTATTCGAGCTTGAACGCTGCGTGAAACAGCACAATTTTGTTGGAGCTCTGATAAACAATCACTGCAATGGTACCTTCTACGATGGCGAGTCGTTCCGACCCGTCTTTGCGAAAGCCGAAGAACTGGATGTGCCAATCTATATCCATCCAACCTTCGCAGCAGATGAGTGGATGCCTCACTACCGTGGCAACTTTGGCGAAAAGGCGGCAATCATGATGAGCATAGCAGCTTGGGGCTGGCATTCCGAGACTGGGCTTCACGTTTTGCGTCTCTGGGCATCCGGACTCTTCGACGAATACCCAAAGTTGAAGATTATCATCGGTCACATGGGTGAGATGCTACCCTATCAACTCGATCGTATCATATCAACTTCTGCATCTTGGGCACCAGACAACAAGCGAGGTCTTCAACAAGTGTGGAAAGAAAACTTCTGGATCACGACTTCTGGAATGTTCAGCTTGGCGCCCTTGAGTTGTTTACTCAGGATGTGTGAACGAGACAGAATCTTGTACTCTGTTGACTATCCGTTCAGTGGCAATGAGAAGGGGTTGAAGTTCATTGAGGAGGTCGAGTCGAGCGGTATGGTGAGCAAAGAGGAGTTGGAAATGATCTGTTACAAGAACGCTGAGAAGTTACTTGGTGTTCATTTGCCGCAGTGAATGGGACGCTGGCTCTCACACTTGACTTCTTGCTCGACTTACTCCAGTCTCTTCCCTAAGCTTCTCTTCTCAATCACGTACTACAAACGTCGATTTATACTTCTCTTCTCAATCTTACGTCAACGTTCTTCTCTACCATGCTCCCATCAATTCTCAAGCCAACAAGACAAGATGAAATACAGATCACACCATCGCCAAACATGAACAACATCGAAAACAGCATCATCGGTCTGCGCACTCAAATCATCGGTAACCACTCTTCAATCTGCCCTCACCGACTGATCAGTCGCTAACTCGTTCTCTTCACTAGAAAACTGCCGCTACCTCCACCCCGAGAAAGTCAACTTCATGCTCGTCACCTCAAGCTACAGCGGTCTCCACGGTGCCCACATCGTCGAGCGACCCCAAGACGGAGGAAAGCGACTTATGTCGTCAAGCTTCCGCACTACCACAGAAAAAGCTCTCAAGGAGTTGCTGGAGCAAGTCGAGGGCGAAGTATACAGAAGACTCTATGGATATGGAGGTTTGAAGGTTAGGGAATTGGGAAAGTGAGCTCGACGAATCTTCTACGGTCAGATGAGCAGGCTGTTTTTCTTCACTGCCGCTGTGCTTTACAGTGCTTCCACACTGTCTCACCCAATTGAACTTTGTATTCTTATTTGATTACCCAAACAATGACGCACAATTGACCACTCTCTCGCTCTCCCCTCAAGAGGTAACCATAATAGTCAAAAGGCACAATGATTTTTGGTTTTTGATGTAGGTCCGAAGGGATCAAGAGGTAGTATAGCTCTCAATGGACATGTGCTTGATCATCAAAAGCATCCTACCTTTTTATATGGTCAGGGCTTGTCCGACAAAGATCCAAACGGTACACACGATGTCGAAGATGTCGTTACAGACCTCTACGCTTTTCTGCAGGCCTTCACGGAGAAAGAGCTCAACTCGAGATCACCAAGACACCTGATCTTCGTGGGAAACTCGATGGTTGCAAGGCCTTATAGGCGAGAGGGAGTTCGGTGCCAGATCAATTTCCTTGCGGCTACGTCTACGTTATACATCATCATACGATATAGGCAAGGTCGCACCCCTAACCCCTCCTAAACCCCCTTCCTCCAAACCCAACACTTCATATGTGACCTCACCAAAATATCCTCCATCAAATCCGATATGGTCTAGTGGCTAGGATTTCTCGCTCTCAAACCGTTTCGCAAAAGAAACAACCAGGTCCGAGGAGGCCGGGGTTCAATTCCCCGTGTCGGAAAATACTTCTTTTGCTTTTGTTTTGTTGATTGTTTTAGCTAAAAAGAAACATGGGTGGAAGGTGAGAACTTTTTTTTTTGTTTGGGGGTTGGCGTGCGGAGCTTTTTCGGCCTTCCCGTGTGCTAAACCTTGTCACGCGTACAACTATGCAACAGCACAATCTCAGAATTGTTAGGGGTAGCCTCCACTGAGAGCGTGGTAATTGGCGCCTCTCTGCGGACGATTATACCGATCTGAAGAACTTTGTGCATTTTAACATGCCAGATGGTCCCAGGCGTGGCTGCAGGAGATGGCTAGAAGTGACAGATTTTAGCATAAGGGGAGGTGGGAAAGGAACGCTATGGCAACATCAATGACAATGATGAAGAAACGACGGGGTCATGCATATATCACAGTTGCTTACATGCAGTGTTGTGAGGACAGAAGAAAGTTTGGAACGTATAGTCAAGAACATAGTGTATATCCTTGTGTAGAAAGGGGGTATCTATCATGAGTCCTATTGCATTTGCATACGCCAGACAAAGAATCAGAAATGCCATGCCCAGACCTTGATGGTTGCAATGCCATGTCGAAGAAAAATTGAGGAAATTCGTTGTTGTAGTCATCAATAAAGGTATATCCCTTTTTTTTTCCGTTACTTTTGGATTCTCACGCTGGGCATGGCGCGCCCAGAACTCCACCGGCCGCCGGCGGAGGAGTCGAAGTGCAAAGTCAAATGATCTCGAGACCATCGGCCCAGCAATTCTCGACACCACTGTGATGGTACTTCTCGTGGCCGTGCTGTACAGTGGCCGACCAGGAATGGAAAGGCTTGTCGATAAAGTGGCAGTTGCCAATGCGACTCGTATCGGTATCGCGGTGCATTGCGTAGTGGTAGTCGATGCCATCGACAAAAGCGATAACGACGTGGTCGTGGATGTGGTGACCGAACAACAAGTCGGTGGCAGAGGTGCTATGAATGGTCCGACGAGAATTACAAGAAGTAATCAGCAACGGGCTTCTTTGCAGGCATTCCCCTGGAATCTTGCGGTGCGGCTTCGAAGACGCGATACCTCCTGCCAGGCCCTTGTTTGAGTTCCAATTCAGACACGATTCCCGCTGATCGGTCGATTTCACCATTGCTGCGTGGTGTGTAGCCACCATTGCTTCCATCTTCTGACAACTCCAGGATAGCGGCGACGTTTCCACAGCGGTAACAATAGTTGGGAGCACTCCAGACAGTAACGATGGTGTTGTCGAACATTTCCTTAAAACCTTCCATAACGAGTTGATGTGCTCGGGCTATCAGACTGAGGTCGTTTTTGTGGTTGAAGTGCTTGACGATATCAGCACCGAATAGGAAGCCAGCTCCTCGTGGTGATAGACCCCAGCCGTCTATCTCGTCTGGATCTGACCAGAGAAGATCGCACATGGCACCTTCGTGGGGGACTTCTTGCTTTCGATCGATGAGCCTGATCTTATCAATGCTGTCGATCAAAGGACTAAGACCGCCGTGTACACACAGCACGGCACCTCCAGGATTTGATACCGATCCACCGCTTGATGATGTTGCGCCTGTACCAGCGGGGCCAGTATTCGAGGGGGTGTTGGGTACCGACGACTCGGTCGAAGCTTTTGCGCGAGGGAAGCGGTTCATGACTTGGTTGTGTGAGTTGATGATTTCGATCTCGACGTCTTCGAGTGATTCGGGTATGGGCTGGCCGGCTTCTGAAGGTAGCTCGGCAGAAGTAGGACCAAGTTCGGAGGCAGCACCAAGGATCAGAGCACCCAGGGCGAGGTAGTCGAAGACCTCGCAGCAGTACCGCCAGACGTTGGCGCTGCCGTATTTGCGTAGACATTCATCGTAGAAGCCGTAGACGGTAGTGATCTGACGTGACTCGTGGTTTCCGCGGATTAAGGTGATGCGATCGGGGTAGCGGACTTTGAGGCAGAGGAGAAGGAGGAAGGATTCGAGCGAGTAGAAGCCGCGGTCGACAAAGTCGCCTAGAGTGTATGGGTTAGGAAAGAAGCTGGAGTCGGAAGTCGCGAAGGATGCGCACCCATGAAGAGATAGTTGGTGTCGGGAACGTCACCGCCGACGCGGAAGAGCTCCATCAAGTCGTGGAACTGGCCGTGGATATCACCACATATCTGCCATGTGTCAGAAGAAAAAAGCCAGGGTAGAGAGCGAGGAGCGCATACCGTGACGGGCGCATTGACTGTGACGACATTGCCCTCTTCGATCAGCAGCTCTCGTGCCTTGTAGCACAGCTCTCTGACCTGCGTCTCAGGTATGGGTCGACATGAGCGCAACTGCGCGATGGCTTTATCGAGATCGCTCATTCCAGAATTATGTCGCGTGCAATGCCGATCGGCCAAGCGTGGTGATCTGACTTCTGTCCCGGAGAAACTTGTAGGGTAACAGTCGTCGCGAGATGATGGCGCGCACGAAACAACAGCTTTCCCAGAACAATATACACGACGGCGCGAATAACACAATTCGAGAGAACTTGAC
Source organism: Aureobasidium lini (assembly GCA_022813425.1). Lineage (NCBI taxonomy): Eukaryota > Fungi > Ascomycota > Dothideomycetes > Dothideales > Saccotheciaceae > Aureobasidium > Aureobasidium lini. The sequence goes on from JAKLML010000054.1 coordinate 69,337, forward strand.
GCCTCTCCGCCTCTCCACCACCACCGAATGTCCGAGCGTCTTCACGTATGCCGAGCCGTTCTAATCGCCGGATGCTCCCGCCATCTCCGCCAAACCCTAAAAACTTCTCCAATCTGATGCCAAGCCTGTCGCAGGATGATGTTTTCTGCAAGGCCTGGACGTCTTCATCATATCAACCAACTTGTATACAATGTCAAAGAGATTCGCAGAGTCCGATGGCTCAGAAGTAAGGGATAACAAGCGCCCGAAAACACAGCCTCCGGTCGCTGTGATCCCCGCCACAGATATCTTCTCCGCCCGCCAGCTTCAGGAACTTCTTTCATTCAGCCAAGACGGCGTTCAGGATTTGAGAAATGGTATCCAATCTTTCAAGCAATTTCTGGAGCTCATCCTCTACGAAAAGGACGAGCCCAATCGTCCGGCCAAGATCAACATACTTAACGACTATCTGGATGCTGCCAAGTTGAAGGCTGCTCGCGACAAGGATGCTGAATATCTTCCCGATTTTATGCAAGCTTGGGGCTTTGCAAACCAGACGAACAATGACTATCTGGCTTCATCTGTCTCATCCATTCTGGCCTTACTCCTAAAAACAATCGCTACTCTTCTCGAATCTCGCGAATACGGCATCTTACTTATCAAGACTCTGTTAAACCACGCTCAGCTCAAGCTCATTTCGAGAAGTGTCTCTGCCCCGAAGCACAAGGAACATGTCATTTCGCCGTCGCTCCGTATACTCACCGAGATGGTCTCATTTGATGGCGGTCTTATGGCTAAGCAGGTCTACTCAAAACGTGACTTCACATTCGAGTCCAAGATTGTGGCTCGTAATCTCTGTCTGGTAAAGAGTGGATCTGGTCCTTCCGTACGCTCCAACGCCGTCCGTTATCTGCTTGCGAACTTCAAGTACCAAGGAGAAGGCGCCAAGATTGACATTCTCAAGAATGGTCATATCATCAAGGCTTTGTTTGACCACCTAAAGGACGATTCAGCCGATGCTCTTCAAGAAACCTTCAAAACGCTGGAAACTGGTATCCTACGTGATGAGACTATCCCTCGTGCAACAAAGACCCAGACGATTAGCGAACGCTCTCTGGCCGGTGTTCTCGCTGCTCTTCGCGCTTTCGCCGCCACAGAAAGCCCGACCGGCGACGACTCCACCCTCATCCGTGGCAAGTCAGCAACGATATCGTTCTTGAAGCTTGTCAGTACCACACCTTCTCTTGGTCTCTTACGTCTCAGTGGTTGGTACCCTCCAGGCAGCGAGCGACACACCAGAGACCAGAATGACGATGTCGACGCGGACCTCGCACTCGACCTTGGACTGGACTCGGTCGACTGGTACAACAAATTCCAAGGCCAAGTCACTGTACGAAACACTATCCTGTCCGGCTTTTCGCAAACTCTCAAGCCATATGCGAGCGAAGAAGAGAGAGATATCCTGCTCTCAATCTTCACTGCTGCTCCTGAGATCATCGCAGATTACTACTTCGCAAGGGGAGAGAAATTCTCTTTTGAGCCCAAACTCACCAACACATGGATCGGATATGCGTCCTTCCTCTTTTCATCTGTCCAGGTTCCTTTCCCCAAGTATTTCGGAGCGCAAGATCACTACGCAAGCTGCCCTCCGCCAGTCTCAATTGCCATCGAAAATATTCTTCCTCTACCTCTCACTCAAAGGATCCTGACCAAGTCTTTGAATCAGTCCTCCGATCTCATCACTCTGTTTGCTGTTCGTATCTTGGTGGTTGCTTTCCAAAAGTTGCAGCAAGTTCTGCAAGCATTTAACGTTGCAGCGGCCGAAGGCAACCCCCTCTGGAAAGAAGGATCCATCAGACTGATTGCGGAGTTCTGTCAAAGATGCCCTCATGTCAAGGATGTAATTGCTGCTTTCCGCAAAGTCTCAGACGACAACATTCTTCAGAAGGAGGCCATCTCAAGACTGCTTCGCATGTACTATCAAGTCACACCGCAGACCGCGCTGGAAGAGAAATTCGATGTCTCCCAGGCTTTGACTGTTGCCATGTCGAGAGTCGAGACGGTAACCTCAGATAGCGAGAACTACGCCTTCCGTCTGCTGGAGTTGCAGCATCTACTCGTCATTGCCCAATGCTCTGCAGGTATGCGTTGGTGGCACAAACAGGGTTCGCTCAAATTTTCTCCATTCACCACACTTCTTCGTTTGAGCGCACAGACTCCCGTGGACCAGTCTACCGGGTCTGAGTTCATCAACTTGCTTCAGTCAGTTATTGATGAGCATGGTATCCTCCAACAACAAACGAAGCAACCGCCAGTAAATGCTCTGATTGCCAGTCTGGCAGACGATGAGGCTTGGAAGCCGAGCGATGCCCTGTACACCTTCATTGATGAGTGTCTCGGTCGCCTCGTCAGAAAGCCAATCAAGTATCTTGATGATCTCGACGAGTTGGCTGGTGGATCTGATCACGGCAAGATCCTCAGCGTGCTAGTCACTGTCTGCCTGGAACAGATTCCATTCACCTCTAACCTGGCCGCATCTGACCGATCGAACGTGTTAATGTGGTTCTCTCGCTTCCTTGAGCTACTCAAGCTTACGGGCGAGGATGTCGAGCTATTGCAGCTTATCAGACAAAGAGTGTCGGACCTACCTGTCGTCTCATCAGTCGAGCTCGAACCTACACTTCGATCAGTCGCGTCTCGCAGACAGTCAGAGGATGATAAAACTGCAGGGCCAGCAGCTTCGTCTGACAAGAAGTCAACAAGACAACCGCTTGCCTTCTCTGAGCCTCCTGTCGAAAAGCATAATCACCCTGAGCTGAGTAGATGGCAACAAAAGGAGCTGGAGGAGTCCCTTGAGAACGGCGATATCGACAGCCTCATTCTGTGCTTGTCCTCAAAGGATAGTTCTGTCAGACTGCAAGCACATGCAGCAATTCGCAAACTCATGGCTAAAGTGAAGGAGTCCACTAATGACGACAAGGATCAGATCTATCTCTTGCTCGGTGAGCTTTCAGAAACCGTCTCCGAGATGTCGCCTCCGATTACACAACAACCACTTCCTTACATCGCCAGTGTGTTCGCTACACAAGCTCTCAGCATTCTCCAAGACCCTTCGCATTTCATGTATCCCAAGGTCAACAAGTACCTGAACAAGGGTCCCATCTGGAATGTCGGAAAGTTGGCAAACTACTGGGTTGATAAGTCTGTGCTTGAGACGCCCGAAGAAGATGACAAGCACTGGGCAGAGATTGAGTTTGTCCTCGAATTCATCATTCTCGGCACACGGACACTCCAAGATGTTCACCTTTTGCTCTCTCGCAACTGCATGGAGAAGATTCTGGATTTGTTCGCTTCACCATCGGCGCCGAAGGGTGTCAAGGATGCAGTGCTGAAGGTTGCCTACAGGGTGGCTGCCGTTGGTGGTGCAACCAGCCTTGTCACCAGAGCCGGCGTGCTTGCCTGGTTAGACATGAGAGCGAAGGTTGGTGATGTGGATGCGGCGACTCTCGAGGTCTTGAGGCGCAAGGTGAATGACGGTCTTGATGAAACTAGAATAAAGACGTGGAGCAAGGGAGCAATGATGGCTGTTGTAGCATAGAGCATAGACATCATCCCAGATGACCAAATAGCATAGAATCAAGCATTTTGCAATCGCTCATGACAACATGATCAAAGACTGATATGCAAGGAGCTCCGGCCGAAAGTGTAAATGTAAAAACCCAAACAGATGTCGTGCAGCAGATTTGACAAGTCAAACAAGGGTGTAGCAAGCGAAAATGGCAGGACTAACCGAGAGAAGTGATCGACAACGCTTGCAACCACACTTCCATCTTCCCCTCGTGTTTCTTTTTTGCCTGCTGCACGGCGCCTGTAAGAATCTCCCAGTTCTGCAACCTTCCGTCATGTTCATAGCCGGAATGAGGGAAGATCGTACATGCAAGATGGACCCTTTTCTGTTTCCCCGGTAGCTTCCACCGACAGTGCGGCTCTCCGTCTTGCGCAGACTGCTCCCCGGCGACGGTGTGAAGCCAAAGATATGACCTGCAGGAGCTGTCAGTTGCTTGCAGCGACGACAGTTGGATTCCATGCGCCCATGCGCAGTCGACTGTTTCGAGCAGCAAGTAGGTCTCCGGCTACGTAGCCACGGGTCCATCGCAGAGGCTGGCGGAAGCCCTGATGCGGTTGTCGGCATGTTCTTGCCTGAGACACAAATCCCACGACTCTTCGAAAAGGGTGATCCAATACATATGTGAATGCAACCAAGCACTTTTCGAGGAACAAACCCACTGTAGATTCCTTCGTTTGGACTTGGCTCTAGATCGATCCCTCGAATAAGCCTGACTGGTTCCCCTCTCCTTACCCTAATCAATATGCTGTAACCTGTCCATCGGGTACTCCGTACTCGGGACCGATATACCTAGCACAATCCCAATCTTTGGTGGTCCCATATGACAAGGCGTGAGCTGGGTTCAGATGCAAGATAAGTTCATTCGGGAACACCACCTTCGACATCATTTCGTCACACACTTTTGGAGGCAGAAGAAGGCAACTTTCACAAGCTCAACCCCCGAACTCGTTTACAAGCCCGCTGTCAATTCATCTTCTGAAAAGCTTCACTCGGCACAAGCTTGCACGCGCGTTCACACTCGTTTAATTCGAGCTTCGGCGTCTTGATCTTTCGTCTCTGCGCGCTTTATCAACGACATCATCAACAGTCGGCGTAACGACATTATCAGAACAATCTTACACCATGTCGACTTCAGCCGCTCCTGCTGAGGTGGTGCACACTGGCAGCATTGCCCATAGACTCGTTGCCGCTACCGTCGTCGCCATTGTTGTTCCTACCATCGCTCTCGGCCTGCGCCTTCTCGCCAGACATGTTCTGCGCATCCGCCTCTACTTCGATGACTGGCTCATCATCATCGCTTGGGTAAGGTTATCAGGTTGTCGAGGCTTTTTCCCGCAATTACTGATATGAGATCGTAGATGTTTAAGATCGGTCTCGACATCAGCGGCTCCTTGCGTAAATACTCCGGACTATTCTCCGCTACCTCACAATCATATCTAATTTTATTACAGTCATCGAGCATGGAATGGGTCGTCCTGCGAGAACCGTGAGCGGTGCGGACATCGATGCCTTTCTAAAGATTCAGTTCACTGGTGTCATCCAATACCCTCTCTGCGTCACCTTCACCAAGCTTTCGATTCTCTATCAATACCGACGCCTCTTCCCCAACCGCGACTTCAAGCTCATGACCAGTGCCTTGATTGCTATCATGATCATGTGGTGCACTGGCGTCATGTTTACCGGAATCTTCATGTGCACACCCGTCCACAAGGCCTGGAAGCCTCTGACACCTGGCTCTTGTATCTCTCTTGTTCCCTACTACTACGGCATGCAGATTCCCAACGTCATTACCGATCTTCTCATCCTTCTCTTGCCCTTCCGTGAGATTCAGAGACTTGAGTTGCCTTTCAAGCAGAAGATTGGTGTGGCCGCCGCTTGTTTCCTTTGGGTCATGTAAGTCACTTTTTTCTCACAGACACGTTTCCTCAGACTAACATTTACACAGCTCCTTGGTCTTTGGAATCATTCGTCTGGCCGTCTTGGTCGAGTTGAAGAACCAGGGACACGACGCGACTTGTACGTTACTCTACTTTCTTCCATGATCTTCCATTTTTCTTCTCCTTCTACATCAATATTCATTTTCTAATCCCATCACAGGGATCCTCGTCAACCCTGCCATCTGGACTACCATCGAACCCGCCGTCCAGATCACTTGCGCCTGTCTACCCGCTTGTCGTGTACTGTACCGCAAATACACCGACCGCAACAAGAAACAACCCAACTCCGAACGCCTGCGCAGTCTCTCACTGTCGTCTCGTCCCCGTAACGGCACTTTCGATGGTTCGAGTGTGGGTGAGACCACCATCAGTGGTTCCTGGACTACCAAGGACCACAACGGTCGTCCTGCTGCTAAGGAGAGGGATGTCTATGTCTAAACGATGTTGACTGGCGCTCAACTGTGTCTTTTCAATCTTTATGGAGCGTTGGGGGTTGGGCGTTTTTGTGTCATCGGGCTGCTTCTGTTGAAGATCTCAACGGATGGAGGGATTGTATATCAGAGCAAGGAGTTTTATGGCGATGGAGAATGTTTCATGGAGGGGATGGCAAGCACTAGGGTTGGGGACAGAACTGGTTACTAGGGCTGGTTCAACTTGTCTTCAAGTCTTTGCCTTTTCTTCTCTTTTGTGTATTTCCTCTCTGTGCCCAACACTCGCTGAATACCCCCATTATCAAGAAAATGCAGAAAATCGAACCTCTTTTTCAAATCCAAGAAACGAAACCACTCATTGTGTTTTCAGTGTCTTGCGTCCTTTTCATTTTTACAACCCATGCCCTCATTTCTTCCCACATTTTCCATTCCCCTCGTTCCTTCCTCTGAGGTATTCCATTCTCAATGTCAATTTCACCACTATCGTCCTACCCCCGTCGCGGATATCAAACCCTCATTTGTTTAGAACTCAAAACACGCATCTTTAGGGAAAAAGTAGTCGATGTGTGAGAAATATTGCGGCGACTTAGGTGTTGATTTCCACATGGGGATACAGGTCATGCAGCGATGCGTTGGAGATCTTGCTGGCGGGGATTGCGGTGTTGAGTGGCGCTTTCCTCGAATTACTGGGCGTGAGGTTCGATGAGTTTGTTCATGCCTCTCCCTAGCTTTTCCAGCGCGGAAAGTGAGTAATCCCGACTGAGTTTAAGAAGCACATGTCAGCACAGAGTTCAGCCATTCCAGCCAGTCATAGCAGTCAGTCATCGCAGAAAATATCCGCGCCCGAAGGTATAAAACCGAGATCATCACTTACTTCCTCCATCACAACAAAACCCAAGTTCCATCACAAAACCTCAACAAACATCAACTCAAGCTCAAATCAAAAATATGATGAACAAGTCTATCCTCCTCGTGGTCGCCTTCCTAGGCTTCCTCAACGTTGCCACCGCCAGTCCTATTCGTCCTCCATGGAGACCACACGTAAAGACACCTCTGGGCTCTATGGTCAATCGCGCCGTCATCCCACCTCAAGAGATTGACGATTGCTTGATCAACCTCGTCTCCGCCCTCAACAACGAAGCTCATAGCTCTCCCGCCATCGACATCACTGCCACTGACGCCGAGTTCTTCGACGCTCACATGTCCGCGGAACCAGTCTTCTTTGAACACCATCTCTACATCATCAGAGCTGGTTTCGGGGATGTCACTTGTGCAAAGCAGCAAGGCAGTTGTAAGAGAGCGCAGTGGAGAAAGACGGCACATGAAATGAAAACTGTCTTCCAGGGAGGATGTTATGGAGAAAGATGTTGTGGAGGTGTAAAGGGCAGTTGCTTTGACAGAGTGGAGGTGGATCCCGATCTTGAGTTGATCGACAAGGCCACACCAGGTCCCGATGCCTCCGAATTGGATGATTTCGAGGGATTCGATCATGAACCGAATTGGTTTCTGAAATGGGTACAAGAGATGAGAGGTACTCGGGATGACGATGAATGAAGAGCGGAGGGCTTGCCTGGAGGATCACGTCGTGGAGTTTCCGGGGGTAGATAGAGAATGCAGTACGCAAAATGAAACAGTGTGTGTGCCGGTTGGCATTGTTACAGATACAGATGACCCCATCCCTCAGAGTCGTTGCAAGTCGACAAGACATGGTCCTGAGTACTGCTTGAAATGTGGAAGTGGCCTTGTGATCGATATGGTAGTCCGGTATGTGCCTCGCCACACAGCCATCAAGATGCATGATTGTTCTGATGTTGGCATGATGGTCCAAAGAGGGCACGCCAGAGAGAAGATCATTTGGGATCCTCCTGTTGTGCGGATTTGGGTAATTTGAGCGAATCACGCAGGGCAATGAGTTCAGGATTCCTGGGCTCAAAGAATCGATGTTTTCCCATTGTCTGAATCGGCGCGATGCTTGACCAATCTGAAAGGGCATAGCAAGGAAAGCAGTCGTATTCATGCTGAGAATCAGAAGCAGAGTCGGACGACTTTCTCCTAAACCAGAGCTTTGTACCAGACAACCTCAACTCACCACAACCGGCGCACGTCCGCTCGACCTTTTCAGGGTAGTAGATGGGCTCCCAACGTTTCCACGTGAATTGAGACAGATGGTCTTTATTTCGGTTGAACCAACCGTGAAGTGCATTTCGCCATCGATATCTCGGCTGCTCAAGACGATATTTGTGGGAAACTGCGGCACTTTTGGCCAGGTATGCCTGATACAAAGACGGATCTGCACGGATCTTCTCTAAATTGCGTCTGGTTGGAGCGAGCAGATGCTCTCTACGCCATTCAGTGTCCTTTGCTTTGCGCATGTTGTGATATGCCCTGGCGCGTTCCATTTCTTTTTCTCGAAACTCGGAGTCATTTTGGTATCTCTCGATATGCCTCTTGCGCCTTCGCTCTCGACGCATGGCATGACGATCTGATGCGGCATCAGATGGTGGCTGGGGAGAGTTGAGTATGCGGTAAGACGAAAAGGCAGAATACTGAGAAGAGAGGATAGTGCTAAGTTTGAAAGGTCGGAAGGCCGTTTGAAAGGTCTGGCGAAGTAACAAAGCCATAGTCGATACTCGAGTAGGTAGAAACAATTGGTTGTTGTAGAGTAGAAGATGAAGATGCGGAAGGAAAGCGCGACGACGCATGTGAAGGCCAAGACACGAGCGTCATTATGTATCTCTTATCCGAGACAAGCATCTCGCATCCCGCGCCTCGCATCTCTTTCCTGTACAACCAAAACGACCAAATCACCATGAACGACCTTGTAGAGTTTCTGCGAACACACGAGGAGGCATTCCGTAGGTACATGCCCTCGTCTGCGTCTTTCTCTCACGCGAGACAAGGCTAATACCACGAGCAGTCGCAACCGCCTTCAGTCTCTCTATTCCGACTTCCGCCTACAAAAGACATCAAACCCGGATGGATACCAAGCAAATTCTCGAGCATGGCTACGTGGCCTGACGGCTGCCGCACGCGCTGGACGATTACCACCCACAACCACGACATCTGGACGCCCGACTCACGTCGCCTTTGGCAGCGGTGAAGATCTGTCGCGTGCCTTGAACTCGACACAATGGGGTCGGCCACTGGCTCTAGGTGCTGTCATACAGGATGCTCTTGACAAGCGCGACTTTGTTCCGCTGGACGATTTTCTGAACTCGACCAAGAGTGTCTATGCAAAGACCTGGATACCCTCACCATGGCAGCTTGTGAGCTGGGGCCTTAAACAGGTCGGAGTCGCATCACTGTTCGGTCCATCAGACAAACTGTCAGTCGGCAACTTTGTCGTCATGGCCAATGTCGAGGTACAACCACTCTCTCTCAACACTTCTACCTCCCACTAACACCAGCACCAGGAAGCGGCCAATGCAATCATAGCCAAAGCCTCTCAACTCGATCAATCGCTCACCTCCCGCATCTTCTCCCGCGACCTCTTCGAATCAGAATTCGCCCTCGTCCTCGATCCAACAGCAAATACCACAGACCACCCTGAATCCGCCCTCAGCAGCACCGACTTTACAATCCTCCTCCGCTACCTGTCCCGCGATAAACCATACCTCTCCTTCACCTCTACAACAATCAAGCTCAAACATCCATCCGAAACCACTCCTCAACCAATAACCCAACACGACACGGATATCGCAAATCTACGCACCTTGATCTCGGCATTAGAAACACAAGTCAACGCCTTGACCTCCCGGATCACCACCCTCGACATCACAGCCAGAGAAGCAGTCGCCGCAAAACGCACCATCCAAGCCAAATCCGCCCTCCGCAGTAAAAAGCTCGCCGAAACAACCTTACACACTAGATCCGCCACCCTGTCCCAGCTGGAAGAAACATACACGGCAATCCAATCAGCAGCCGATCAAGTGGCAGTCGTATCCGCCATGTCCGCATCAACAGCAGTGTTGAAATCACTTCACGCAGAAGTAGGCGGCACGGAAGGAGTAGAAGAAGCCGTCGATCGTTTACGCGAGGAAATGGAAAATGTGGATGAAGTGGGTCGCGTCATTAATGAAGCCAACACTGGAGGAAGAGTCGACGAAGAAGATGTGGATGAGGAATTCGCAGCTATGGAGAAGATTGAGAAGGAGAAAAGAGAGCAAGAAGAGGTGGAGAAGACGAAGCAGAAATTGGCGGAATTGGAAAAGGTGGATGGGGTGAGGGAGGACAAGGACAAGGAGGGGGAAGGAGAAATGAGAAAGGGGGTTCAGGGGACGGAACAGAGAGAAGTGCAGATGGAAGGGGTGTAGATCTGCATTCTGTAGATATGGACTTGACTAATGAACGAATGATTGTTTTGTACTCCTAAACTCCTGTTCAAACTTCAAACCCATCAATACCAGGAATGGACACAAAACACGAACACCTTGATGGTTGGCAAGGGCGTGTCAATTATCGCGCTTCTTAGACGGTGAATTGAACAAAGTTTATATATGATTGGGCGTCTGGCGCAGTGGTAGCGCGTCTGCTTTGCATGCTGAAGGTCTAGGGTTCGATCCCCTAGTCGTCCATCCTCTTCTTTTGCTCTTCTTCTTGTTCACTTCTCCATCGTCTTTTAAATCGATTGCTACCTACCTTTGGCTGTCTTTTCGTTTTGCTCAAAACATGGAGTGGTCACTTTTACGGCTTCTGTGAAAAGTGGCTGCGAGATGAGCTTCAATCAAAGCGCTGATTTGATCAAGGTAGAACTTCAATCATGTTCCAACTGTTTTCATTTGTTTGATGCTTTTTGCTTGTACGTATGCCTTTTCGTTATGCTAATGATGAATATATGAGAAGATCCGCTACTTCTTGCGCTGTCTGACCTTACTTCTAGTAGAGGCAGCAGGCGTCTCCTTGAGGCTGTCCTCATCCAAACCCGTCACGTCCTGCTCGCTATCGCTCTCGACCTCAACGTCGTCTTTGTCGGCCATTTTCTCACCACCAGAAGCCTCCTGCATTTCTTTCGGCTTGCCATCGTCGACCTTTGACTCGCCAGCAATTTCCCTAATCATTGCCTTGGCTTCCGACTCTTGTCCATTCAAGGCATGACATTCTTTACATCTCCACGCGCCCAAGTCTTCCAAACTTCTGGTACCCGGTGGGGCTTGGCCGTTCACGAGGCGACATTTGCGGCACAGGAGAACGATGCGGTTTTTGGGTAGGGTTTCGTCGTCGCCGAGAACGACGTCGAGGATGCGATCGTACCATCTGGGGCCTGAGGAAGCGTACGACTCTGTATGACGGGGAGCGGGTGCTGTGAATGCATTTGGTGCGAACTCGGCTTGGGGGTCTGGTTGAGGTTGTGTAGGTTGTTGTTGCTGAGGGGGAAGTGGTTGGAACTGTGCACCTTGCTGAGGTGGGGTCATGGGGTTGAATGATGGGGGGAGTTGGCGTCCAGGAATGTTTGCTGTGGGTGGTGGAGGCAGTCCTGTACGTCTGACTGAAGAAGGCTGGGGCTTCTTCGTGGGAGTGTCTTGTGGCTTCTTTTGCTGGGGAGACTTTGTGGGAGTGGAACCACCGTACTTGTCGAGCAGTTGCTGGGTCGAGTTGTACTTTGTGGCTTCCTTGAGCTTTGTGATAGCATCGTCGCGTTGCTTGTTCAATCCGTTCAGGTAGTTCTGCGATGACGAGAGGCGGTAGTTGAAGTATGCGTCAAGACCAGTCCTTACGCCGTAGATGAGGAGTGGTGAGGCGGCAAGACCGGTGTACTCTATGGCGGAGCAGTTCGGTAGGCCGGTGACGAGGATGAGGATAGCAGCGGCGAGGATGTAGGCAAAAGTAGTATATAGCGTCCATAGCACCTTGTAGCGACGTTGTCTCTGGCGCAGGCGATCATTGTGAGCGCTCTCTTTGTTGATCTTGGACGAGAGGGCAGACAGCAGCTTTTCGAATGACGCTGCCGAGGTAGAGTCGTGACCCTAGACAGTTAGGGTCAGTAGAGAACATACGGCATTAATAGAACAATGCATACCTTGAAGGGCCAGAATGAAACCATTATTGCTATGAGAGATGCATGGATATGCAAAAGCAGAAACGTAAAGAGAAAGAACGCGAAGGCGTCTTTGGCTATGACGAAGCATCTCCACACGCGTCGGTCGCTCCTTCCTGCCAAAGCTCCGACGTGCTCCTTCCCAAGACCGATCACAAGCCGAAAGTCAGACTTGGCCGCGCCTCGGAAAGCCGCCCGCCCATCAACGTGTTGCGTCTTCATCAAACAATAACAATATTTGCTTTTCTTCTTGCCATCTATTGTTTCCTTAGTTATGCTGTTCATCCCATCATAAGCATCTCAACATGTTTCAAGTGAGTTTCTTACGTTGACGCTATACACGTATTCCTCCTGACTCCGACCCCCAGCGCCTCAAAGGCAACTTGGACTCCTTTCTGGACTCCAAGATCGCCGAGGAACAAGCCCGTCAAAAAGGCCAATCTGGTACCTCGTCTCCTGTAAAGCGGACTCCCTCGTCCGCCGCTAGAAGAGGCGTCTCGAGAACAGAATCGCCCAACCGTCCTGCCAATCGTGCCCGCGCCGACTCGAATCGTGGCATCCCCGCCAAAGGTCCTGACCCGAGCGAGTTTGTCATTGAAGATGATGAAGCTCCCACTCGTACCGCTACGCCGAACCCTGCCGTGACCGAAGCCTCAGCCTCCTCATCCGATCAATCAGCTACTGCGACCAACGAAACAGAGCCAGCCCAATCCGACGCCCCTGTCACTGACAAGCCTCAAGGTGGGGGAAAGCAACCCGAAGAGCTACCTCAGGATGTCCGTCAAAAGTTGCGCAAGCTCGAAAAGCTCGAATCTCGCTACACCGAACTCCTTCGCTCCTACCGCATCGCTCATGCAAGGGTCACAGCCATCGAGCCTTTCGAAGCCGCTCTTCGCGAAAACACCCCTCTGACCTCGATTGCCGATCCCTCCGCTCTGGTAGAATACCTCATGCAACTCAACCTCAAGGGCGACATGGTCATGGAAGAGTACAAGAAAGTCACTGGTGAAAAGGACGACATCAAGCGCAAACTCGATGATGCTGAGAAGAGGGCAAAGGAAGCTTTTGACGAAGCTGCCGGTCTGAGGAAAGAGAGGGATGAGAAGAACAAAGCTACAACCGAGACGGATCCTCTAGGCGCAGTCACCCTGTCAGTCGACGACAAGGACTCCAAATCTACCAGAAAGAGCGAGGATTTCTTTTCTTATGAGGAAGAGGCTCCACGTCTGCAGGAAGAGCTGGACCAGAAGACCCGTCAAGTTGAAGAACTGAACGAGAAGATCACTACTCTGGAGACCGACCTCGAGGCCGCCCAGAACGCCGGTCAGAAGGCCCGCGACGAGCTGGAAAAGGCAACCAAGGACCAGTCAACTGCGAAGGAATCGCAAGACAAGTCTGACTCGGATTCCGAGAAGAAGGTGGCCGTTCTTGAAAAGCAAAAGTCTGATTTGGAGAAGCAAAAGTTGGAGTTTGAACAAAAGGTTTCGGAGTTGCAGAAGCAGACATCTGAACTGGAGAAGAAGTACAACGACTCCGAAGATGCTATCAACAAGATCAAGACCCAATTGAGTCAGGTTGACAATGTCTCTGAGTCGGACAAGAAGCCTCTAGAATCCCGCATCAAGGCTCTCGGCGACAAGCTCAGTCAAGCAAGCTCTGATCTGAAGACTGCGAACAGCCAGATCGAGGACTACAAGGCCAAAGCCACTTCTGCCCAAGATGCTTTGAACAAGCTGGAGAAGGAGAACGAGGGCAAGGCCGATCAGGATGCAAACACCAAGAAGGCCAGCGATGCTGACAAGAAGCGCTTGGAGACCTTGGACAGCTTGGTCAAAACCCTCAAGTCTCAGCTTGCCGATGCCGAATCTACCAAAAAGTCTTTGCAAAAGGACATGGACAGCATGCGCAACGACTTGAAGAAGAGCGAGAATGGTCTCAAGGCTGCTACTGAGGCTGCTTCTATAGTGTCCACTCAAGACACATCATTGACTGCTCTACGAGGTCAGCTGAAAACTGCTGAGAGTGAGCGTGACGATGCATATCAGATGATCTTGGCGTGCGGTCATTGCAAGATACCTGAGAAAGAAGCATCAGAGATCGTTGTGGCTGAGTCTACTTCTGCTGCTACACCAGATACAACCGTACCTGCCCAGGGACCGGAGAGCGGAGCAGCAAAGAAGAAGAACAAGAACAAGAAAAAGAAGAAGGGCGGTGCTGCTGCCCCTAATAAGCCTGCAGAGGCCTCGGAAAGCGCATCACCCTCATCTGCACCTTCGCCAAAACGCGAAGAGAAGCCTGAGGAGAGGCTCGCTACAACTTTGCAGGAGTCTGTTCTATCACCCGAGCAATTGGCCGCAGCCAGAGCACACGTTGTGAACTCACTCGGCCAGTTGGCTCCCGGCAGAAATGTCAAGACGGAGGACAACAGTGAGAAGATCACAGAGTTGAAGACTGTGATTGAACAGAAGGACGCTGAGATCAAGAGTTTGACCACTCAGATCGAGAAGAAGGAGGCCGCTATTGACAGGCTCGATGCCAAGCTGAAGGGCGAAGAGGATCTCAAAGAGGAGATCGATGACCTCAGAGAACAGCTCAAGGACATTGGCAACGATCTGTGTGGCGCTAGAGATCAGATCAAGACGCTCAAAGCTCAGAAGGATTCGGATTCTGAAGAGCGTGCCGAAGAGATGAAGCAACTTGAAGACAGATGCAAGTCTCTACAGAAGCAATGCGATGACCTGAAGTCTGAAATCAAGTCAAAGACTGAGGCACAAGCCAAGGTTCAGAAGGAGCTAGATGAGCTCAAACAATCTTCTGGCTCTTCAAGCAAGGAGTTGGAGTCAAAACTTGCAGCGATACAGAAGGAGAAGGTAATTCTGGAGACTACCAACAAAAAACTGGAGAAGGAAGCCGAGTCTCTCAAGTCGAGTCATAAAGACTCTAGCGAGAAGCACAAGAGCTTGGCCGCTGAGTTCGACGAGCACAAATCAACGACGTCATCTCTACGAACTGACCTGTCGGCCGCGAATGAATTGGCTCAGACAAGATACAAGGACTTGACGGCTCTGAGAGAACATCTCAACAAGATTCAGCCAGAGTTGACAAGCCTTCGTCAAGAAGCTACCGAGCTTAAGAAGGCCAAGGAGGATTTGACTGCATCCAACGGAACTCTTCGCAAGCTGGAAGCCAAGGAGAAGGACTTGCAATCAGAAATCTCCTCTTACAAGACTCAGGCTAAGGAGAAGGATGCCGAGATTAAGTCTCTGAATGACAAGGTCAAGCAGAATGCAGAGCGCACTGCCACCTTGGAAGAGCAGACGACTAGATCACAGAAGGACCTTCAAAGAGCAGAGAAGTCACAGAAGGAAGCTACAGAATCTAGAGACAAGCTTCAGAAGGATTTGACCAAGGCTCAAGAGGAGTCTTCAAAGCAACGCGAGAAGCTTCAAAATCTCGAAAAGCAGGTCTCCACCTTGACTCAAGAGTCTGGCCGTCTGAAGGAGGAACTGCAGCTCAAGTCCGCACAACAAGCATCTGCCCAATCTTTGATGGACAGCATGCAAGATCAGACTCGCGAACTTGCTACTCAGATGAAGGAAGTCAAGGAGCGATGCGAAAGTTTGGAAGAGGAGTTGGCGGATGCTCATCGTCTTCTCAGCGAGCGTAGTAGAGAAGCCGAGACCATGCGACGCTTGCTAGCTGACGTCGAAGGTCGTGCTGAATCTCGTGTCAAGGAGATGCGCGAAAGAATGGACGTCGCAATTGAAGAACGCGATCGTGCTGAAGAGGAAGCATCGACCGCTGGTCGTCGCCGTGCCCGTGAACTTGAAGATCTTAAACATAAGCTTCGGGACGCAGAACAACAACTTTCTTCCATCATCGACGAGAAAGAAGATTTCGAGAAGAAAGAGACTGCTTGGCGGAAACAGAAGGTCGAGCTCGAGAAGAAGACCGACGCAGCGAACGAGGAGTTGACGGAAGTCAGGAGTGCAATGACACAACTACGTGATGCACTTGATGACCACGAGCGCACTTCGCACTCTCTCGAAAAAGAGAAGACCGACCTCCGCAAGACCCTTTCCGATACAGAAACCCGTCTTGCTTCTCTCCAGAAATCCTCCAAGGCACTCGCCGATGAGATCAAAACGCTCAAGGGTCGAACATCTCAACCTTCTGCTCGCTCATCACTAGAGTCATCACGTATCGGTAGTCCCATGGGTAGCCAAAACGGTAGTGTGGCCACCACAGGTGGACCTGACGCCAAGGGTGAGAGTGTGGACTACGTGTACCTGAAGAATGTGCTACTGCAATTTTTGGAGCAGAAGGACAGGAAGCATCAGTTGCAACTCGTACCTGTGCTTGGCATGTTGTTGCATTTCGACAAGTAAGTTACACCCCCGAACGTGTGTAGTAGAGAATAAGATGCTAACAAGACAAACAGAAAAGACGAACAGAGATGGGCTAGTGCTATTTCATCATTGTAGAGAATACTAATATTTCGCCCTCTCAAAGGGTTTTTATACCGCACGAAAATGGAGCTTCTTGGATCATGAGGAGCAGGGTTGCAAGGTGCGCATGTGATGTCTTAACGATCAGTCTATGCAGATGCGTGTCGGCGAAGACTCGTGCCGAGGACAAAAGCTCGTTCTTGTTCTCAGCACGTCAAAACTGGCGTTCGAATTACTCAAATCGCCGTTCTCTGCAGACTCACATTTTTCTGCCTCTTGACACTTACTGACTGCAACAGCGCTTGTGCCCTTATCTCGCAGGGATTAATGACCTATCATCAATGGAGATCTCTCGAGCACAGGGGTAGCTCGTCCAGGAGATTGCGGAATGTTCTTGAGAATTGCTCGCACCGCGCTCCTAGTTCTTCGCTCTCATCTCCGCCCTTTTATGCGAAGCCCCAGTTTGTCTCCCACAATCGCAATTGTATTTTCAAAATGTGGGCAGACCATCGCCTATCAAGTACTGGAGCATCGCGACAGACCAGAACGAACGCGATGCGTCAATCTGAGACGCCATCAGCTACTTCTAATCCCTCGTACAACTTACGCTCGCAAAACCAAAGAGAACATTACTACGAGCGTGAAGATGCACAAATGACGCCGCGTCACCGAACTACAATGAATCGATCAAGATCGCGCCAAAAGCCCATCTCTGGTCGGGCACACCAATCACGCTCACAATCCCGTAGACGCCACCCAGTCTCGACGACTTATGGACACTATTCCAAAGACTGGCTGACCCGCCGATCGAATGGTATGGGATATCCGAATTGGGCGTTGATTGCCATCGCTACCTTGACTTCGGTACTTGCAATCTTGCTGGCCTACCGGATCACAAATATCTGGCAGTATGTTGCGGTACTGGGTTCGCTACTTCGATGGGCTTCGACGTACCTTAGGCGATCCTTGGGTCAGGTCAGCCCGGGCTTGACCACCAGTCTTTGCAAGATGCCGGCTGTTCCATGGGTCTTGGACTGTGCTTCGCCGGATGTCACGGACTCATTCATGGTTATTGATAAAGTAAACCGTGATAGGATCTCGGATGCTGTGATAGCGCTGACTGAAAACACCGAGGATATCTTTCAAGCATACACTTTGGTCAACCAAGTCATGCATGACCATGGAGTACTAGCTGACCAGTTGCCCCTGGATGCCTCCAGTGGGTATATAGAAGGACTTGCTCTACTGAAGCCATGGATACGTGCCTACGATGTTGATCTTGATTTGACTTTGCGATGGATCCCGCGGATCTCTGCCAGGTTGCGCGACTTGGATTCCGACGAGCAGCCTTGGACAGAAAACATCTTCGAGCTCATCGCACCGTGGATCAACGCTCGAACGAAGTGGGGTAGCTTCCACGGCGACATGGTGCACCATCTCCGCGATTGGGCAACAGAGTTTACGAACCTATACAGCAGATCCAAGAGACTGCTATCAACATGTGAGACAGTCTCCATTACTATGAAATCTTTGAGAGTTCTTCGAAGCATCGAAACTTCTCGCCGAATTCAGAAGAGACCTAGCTCCCCTTTCAGTCGGATTACCATACGGTACTACTCATCTTCTCATCAAAGAGGTCAACCAGGTCATCGTCGCACTTCGAAGATATGATGCCGACCATGACTCGCTGCTACGCTCTGTGAACAGAACTTCGACTGCGCTGGTCACCAGTTATGCCAAGCTACCGAAGAGGCGTTGGTACAGTTCTTGGGTCGATTTGATCCGTGATTCGCCTCTTGTCATGTTCCAACGCAACGTCGCTTTTGCTTTCCAAGAGTGGGCCACTAGTCTTGGTGATCTACGAAGAAAACTTGAAATCTTGATCAAAACTTGCGACGTCATGCACGAGCAGACAAAGGTTCTCAACATCGAAGCAACCGAAGGTCTAGGCTCAGAGAACGAACAGCAAGGATTCTGGATGTACCAGTTCAATATCCCTCTGACTTCTGAACAATCTGCTTCTGCCAACCTGATACGAAAGTACAAGAACATCCTCAAAGTGATTGAGAAAGCAAGTCCGCTACTGGTAACCACCAAGGGCAATGTCGACTCGGCGCTTGCTGCGATTGAATCAGCCCATGATCGAGCCACTGCTGACCTACTGGGTGTCTTCAGTCCTCGGGGTGCGACATCGGTCGACATCAGACTAGAAGCCGTCCTTGAGGATTTGAAGATTACCATGAGGGACGCCCGTGTTGCCAGAATCCACAGAGCCGAAATACGCGCCAGCATCGAAAGCGGATCATGATCATGCAGTGTCATCTCGGACAGTCAGTGGGGTCAACACACTGGTTTAACATGATTCTTATTCACTTTGTTCTTCGGGGAGGCGTCTTTTTGTTAGCGTTTTAGCTTATTCTTTGGTAGCATACTCGATTTTATCTCTTCCATGTAGATCTTCTTGTTGTGGCGACTCATTTCGTGTCTGCGTAATTTGCGTTGCCCCTCACTCCCGGGTTTGAGGAATGTAGGCATGATGACCCGCTTCTGCTTTCAGCAAGCCTTGTTCTCACCTTCGAACATCATCGGTTTGCGCCTTGTCTACAACATTTGTTGGCATTTCTTTAGCATTCACTCAGCTGCAAACGCAACCGATAATCTGGAATCACCAATGAATCAACGCAGAGCTTTCTCAAGAGGCTATCAAGGATCTCCGAGACACAAGAGAGCCAGTTCCAGCAGGAGAGATGACCGCTTTGCCACAAGGAAACCTTCATTCAAGCGACTGGACTCTTCTTCGGTCCTCGGGTTCTCGGGATGGATATCAACTATGGTTGTTTTTACGTTCCTAGTATTAGTGACATGGATGTTTCCCTCTCTTCGGCTTGTCTGGGGCTTTGCCTCTATGCCCTACTCAATCTGGACACGGAATCTCACGCGATCCTTAGATCAAGTCAGCCCAGGCTTGACCATTGGTCTTTGTAAGATGCCGGCTGTTCCATGGGTCTTGGACTGTGGTCTACCTAACACTGCAAAACCGGACATTATTGTCAATCAAAGGAATCTCAATCGTCTTTCCGATGCTGTCAAGGCTTTGGTCGAGACCCCTGACCATCTAACTCGAGCAACTCATGTTCTTGATGAAGTCCGTCGCGTCGGTCGCGATCTTCTGCCACTAAGCATGAACTTGCCTTACAGCGCTACTTTTACTCTGGTCAAACAAGTGAACATTTTACTGGTGCAGATACCCTCTTATGAACGTGATCTCGACACCAATCTTCGACTTATCAACTACACAGCGACTCAGCTGCTTCATAAATCTACAAAGGGGACACAGGCCGATGATTCGGTCCCCTCTAGAGAACCTTGGAGGGGCGTGGGCACCATATGGGGAGGCTTTCACAACCAGGTCGTCACCCATTTCAGTATTCTCATCACCGAGTTTGCAAAGATGCACCACAAAAGTGAGATGCTACTCTTGTTATGTCAGACAATGTCAGACAGTCTAGAAACCTTACGAATCGAGATCGAGCAATCACAGTCAGACCAAGCCGAAATCGAGCAAGCGACCAAAGCCATCAGATTCTGGAAATCTGCAACCACTTTCAATCACCGTTCAACACATGCGTTGAAAATGATCAGCCATCTCAGCACCGTTGTCGAAAATGCACTGGATCTGTTGAGAAAAAATCACAATGCTGCTGAAGCTGCGCTGGCATCGTTGCGGGAAGCTAAAAGGAACATCATTGCTGGCAAGCCGGACTGGAGAGTGCTCATCGGAAAGAGGGCGAGACATATTCCAGCCACACTTGTCGATTTGGAAGAGGCTAGGAAGTTGTCCCTGGAACTCTTCGCGTACAGAATGGAATTACGCGACAAGGCGGATCCGGATCGTCACAGTTAGATGTTGAAAATTCGTGCCGGCCATGGACCTCATTGATGGGATGATCCTGTCTTTTACGATCTCGGACATCCGTACCTACGCCATATCTATCATCTCGTAGACAACGGGTATCACTGCTGTGATGAGTACACACTCTGTCGGTTTGATCCCAAGCTAGACAAGCCATGCATGTCTCAAAGCACTGCAAACTATATATACAGCTAGAGACAGGAACTCCGCACCAGCCTTTCTGCACAGGGAATGATGATATATAGATGCCTTCCGTCCTGCTCTATTCCCTCCTCTCCTCCATCCTCGTTCATCATGCCTCGTCAGCATAGATAATCACACCCGGAAGGCGATGCATTGCCTCGTCTCCAAGAGCGAAGAGACTTCCCCGTCAAACGCATCGCAAATGCTGGCTTTCGGGTTGTTTTGGTTTTTGGTGTGGTTTCCTACCCTTACTGTAAGGATAGTCGTTTACTGTTGTCCTCGAGTTCACAATCATGGCGTTGTTTGCATTGTATCTGTAAGCTTCCAAGAGATTGCGCAATTTGCATTCCTTGCTTTAGATCTGGTCAGATGATCGTCAGCAGAGTAGCGGATCCCTACCTCTCTCTCAAGGAGAATTAGGGAATGTATTTCCTTCGTCTCCATCACCGCTCTCAGCGTTACTATCATGTATCGACAATCAGGCCCTACCTTTACTCGGTTCCCCGAATCGAGCAGACTCAAGATCTCCGCAGCAAGACATGAACTTGAGTTTCAGTCAGAGCAGGAAGATGAGTACCGTTGGCCCTTGGATGAGGGCGATGAATCGAGTGGCTTTGACAACACCAGAGAGCTGCAGCGACCACATCAGTCATGGCGACAGACCACTTCCGCTTATCCCTCTCATTCTGATACTCGAGCACGTCAGCGGAGTGATCCGCCAATT
This sequence comes from Aureobasidium lini, assembly GCA_022813425.1. Lineage (NCBI taxonomy): Eukaryota > Fungi > Ascomycota > Dothideomycetes > Dothideales > Saccotheciaceae > Aureobasidium > Aureobasidium lini. The sequence goes on from JAKLML010000054.1 coordinate 90,614, forward strand.
GTCAGCACCGCACCATTCAAGCGCAAAAGCGCCGACTTCAGGAGGAGAAGAGACCGCCTGTCGACACAAGGTTCATCCGCTTGGCCACTGACATTTGAGCGACTCGGGTCATCGTCGTTCCTTGGCCTTGTGGGATGGACGTTGACTGTGGTTGTGCTTGCGTCGGTGCTGATTGCTTGGACAATGCCCTCTCTTCGGTCTTTCTGGCACTTTGCTCTCATCCCTTACTCAACCTGGATGCGATTGGCAGATTTTACGACCGCACAGTCGACACAGCTCCACCGATTCAACCTTCCCTCGGATTCAACATTATGCGGCATACCGGTTTTGTCTCATATCGTTGATTGCAACCCCAATAGCGAGGTCCATCCCCCAGAGTTATTGAGCGGTAGCATTGCGCTACTTGCCGACGACCCTGGTGAATGGATCCGTACATGCCGTCTTCTGGAAACACTTTCAGCACATCTCTCTTCTTACGCCGAGACCGAAGACCAAATCATCGACCTCACACTTGAGCTTGAATTCCAGGATGTTGAGATGGACTTGCTTCTGCGGAGAGTCGCCAGAAGCTCAAGTTCCATCGTTGATGTCTACGAAAAGCTTAAGGGCAGAAAATGGTACAACTCTTTGCCACCAATCGTACATTGGCTGTTCGGCGATCGTATTGGAGATGACTTTGGCCGGGATGTCAAACTGGCACTAGACGCCTGGACGCATTCTCTGACAGAGCTGAGCGGTTCGATACAACACATAAAGGAAATATGCAAGTCAACTCGAGAACACGCCGAGGCACTCGATAGTAAAGCACTGGTGGCCATGAATACCAAGAAGCCTGAACAAGGACTCTGGCTGTGGAAGACCAAGTTCACCACGAATGAGGAGCACACGCGCCAGATCGTCAACAAACATGATGAGTTCCTGGACGCTCTCTCCCAAACTCATAATTTACTCGAATCTACTGCCAAAAACATCGCAACAGTCAATTACAGGCTCAATCGTGCAAAGGCTCGAATATTCAACCAGCTTCAGAAGGTTGTGATTACGTCTAGCACGAGAACAAGGTTGAATGGTGAGATTGTTGAAGAGTTCAGGGAAGTCAGTGGAGTGGCTGATCATACGAGATGGGAAAGAGACGCTCTGCGTGTTGCCACGGAGGAGGAGCTTAATGGTAAGACTGTTATCCCTGAGCCTAGACGTGTACAATGATGGAATAGAAAGATCAGATACCTAGCCGTGTGTCCTGCTTCAATTAAAAAAAGAATCGCAATCAACAAGAAACATACATGCAAGATTCGATATTCCAAATTCCAGAGTTCCACCTCCTTGCATCCGAAACATGCAGAGGAATGCATGCGGCTGAGAACAACAAGTCTCCGGGAGTCACACTCAGAAGGTGGCTTTGCTCCTGCCTCCCATGATCGATGTATCTACCCGAGCTTACTTTTACAAGACGGCAGCAACATGGACCAGCAGCCCAGTCCAACATACACCCGTTTCCCAGAATCGAGTAGATTCAGAAGCTCGAAAGCAGACTCTGAGGATGATTTCGAGGATGATTTCGAGGATGATTTACAATGGCTTGAGCATGATCTCAAGGATGATTTACAATGGCTTGAGCATGAAAACGGATGTTATGACCAGATGACATCCGACTCCCAAGGTCGTTATGGCCTTTTCAGCAATCACACGGATGAGTATCGCCACGACCGCGCTCCAAGATCCCAACCACTTTGGCGAGGATCCGCCTACGATACACATACCGCTTCACGCTCTCGCCTCCAATCGCGTCAGCGTGATCCAACAATCCGCATCAACCTTCCACCTTTACCGTTCTTCCCTCGAGTCTTTCGTACTCTGGAGGCAATATCTACTTCGGACTGGGCTGTACCTCTGCTTCTCACTGCACTGACTCTCTGGATATGGGAGATTCCTAGCGCGGCGCTGTTCTGGAATCCCGCTGCTGGTCTTGCATCACTCTCCGATAATTTAACCGGCCCCGTCAAAGGCATTCCTGGAAATCTTGGGGCGGGTTTGAAGTACCAGATGTGCAAAATATCTGGCATGTCGACCCTGCTGCATTGCCCTCGACCAGAGAAACAAACTAAAGCGAAGCCAAAAAAATGGAAACCAAGGAAGGAGAAACCTGTGTATCCAAACAAATGGACCCAGGTATACTTCTCCATAAATGACCAGCGCCGCGACATGGTTTCCTCTGGCATTGACCTTGAGTATGAGACCGGCAGAGAAGTCATGAATCACATGTCACGCCTATGGGCCAACTTGGATCAACAAAACGTCTACTACAAATTCTACGACGCATCAATGCAACGACAATGTAAAGCACGACTGTCAGCATACAACAAGCTTCCAGCGCAAATCCGGTTCGGCTTCTTATATGGGAGCGACTGGGAAGAGTTCATGTATGACCTCCAGTACAGCTATACAGACGCGATTGAAAGATTTACCCAGATCTCCGCTTTATTCGTGGGTGTCAGGGAAAAGACAGATGAGCTCCTCAAAGCCGTTCGAGAAATGCTGGCTACAGGGCGGCGTAAGCACGTATTCAAACGATCAAGTTTGTCTAGCGATTTGAAAAATTTGTTCCGCCATCCGGAGGAGAGGCAGGAAGAAGACGATGAAGAAGTGGATGTTGAAGACCACGACTGGGTGGTCAATCTGGAAGAAATGCAATCTTTGCTTGTAGAGCTCCAGAGAACACACAATTACGTCCTCGAAAAGATGGTCGAGATGAAGCTTCACATCAGCACCAACATCGAGTTGTCAAAACAGGAAGCTGCTACGGGCAAGAGACCGGCATTCTTGGAGCCAATCATGGAAAGTTTACGGAAGGAAGTCAAGGGATCAGGATATCCAAGACTTCCAACATTGACTGATGCACCACGAACGGGTGGTTGAGAGTATCTTGTAGATGCTTAAGTTGATAGGTCGTATGCTACTTAATCGTTTCGAGGGATGTCTCATATTGTTTTAGCTACTTGATTCAAGTTGTTGTCTGCCCTGCAACGCATGTACGAGCAAGATGCTTTGTCCTCCTTATTTTCTCGACGGGGTCGTTAGAAGTTAGAACCGAACCTGGAGCGATGAGCAGCTTCCGCATGCGGAAGCGCGCCAAATCACAGTTTGCTTTGGTTTATCTCCGCTTCATCAACCTTGCATTCGCCTACGGTCTTTTTCCACGCTTCGTAGATCAATCTTTAAACAACCGTAAATCATCGAACTGTTATATACCATGGTTTGGGAGGAACCTTCCAAAGCTAGATCTCGTCACGTATCTAAGTGGACTCCCGAGATCACCGAACAATCTGATGCGGGCCGAGATGGGGAATACAACTATCGAGAAGAGTCCTGCCGGCCTCGTGCCTATAGCGAAAGACAAAACAAGTCAACTCGTGCTCCATCTCGCTCACCTTCATACAGGAGGACTACTCCCAGACGCTCATCATCTCAAAGGCCTCCTCACAAATCAACACCAGAATGCTTCTTAACATGGCTTATTCTGATCGGTCTGATCGGTGGGGTATACGCTATCTGGTATACTTCAACCAAGGGCACTCAAACTTCGGGGCAAACTTTACCCAGTTTCTTCGGGTTCGGCAACACCAAACTGTCTAATGGTCCGATTGAACATCTAATCCCCAATATCGTCCATGTCCTATCTAAAGACCATGGCAACATCATTGAGGCAATAAAGCTCCACGACGACTTTCCAACAAACGAGATCTCACGCTTTCCAGGGAAATCTCGTGAATCTCTGCAGGCAAAGACCGCAATCATCAAACAACACCGCGACATAAAGTTGGCTCTACGACGTATCAAGGATGACAGAGCTCAAGTACTGCATAACATGAGCCGCGAATCCACATCACTGATACAGTCTTTCGAGCTACAGAAAAAGTCCATGGATCCTTGGGAAGGATATGAGAACAGAGTCATCGACACGGTCAAAAACTGGCCGAGTCATATAGCAAGTTCGGGACACAGGCTCTCCGTGTTGACTGCATGGTGTGAGGAATTGCACCTACAGACTGAGCAACTACTGTGGACTAGAGACAGACAAGCACAAGCTGACGCACGCATACTGCAGACCGACAGAATCACCATCGCGAAGATTCAAAAGGTCGTGTCTTTGGTCAAGTCGACAGAGGCCAGTGCATTGAAAGCATACAATATGGCTAAAGCGGTCGGAGCGAAGATGGAAGAGCAACCTCGGTCGAAGCGTGTTGGGTTCTTAGGACCTGTTTCTGTTCCTCCATTTGATGATGATGTGTATAAGGGGCTTGTTGAAGCGAGGAATTGTGCTGCGGCTTTCCTAAAAGCTGGGAAGAGGCGAATCTGATCGTTGTAATAGAATGGCGGTGTAAGAGTGTCGTGAGGGGTATGAGATAGAGATATGGGGATGGTTTGTTATAGAAAGAGAGAATTAGAATGGTAGATAGACGACATTGTAACGATAGCAAGTTATCAGGTTTGTGTTTTTTGCGTATTTGTCTTTCGAGGGAGTGAAATGTTGCAAAGTGCGAGATCTAAGCTCGAACTCGTGAGAATAGTCGCCAAGATTTCGATGTCATATATGGCAGGAATGCTAGGAAGCGTCCACTCCGATGCTAGCTTTTTCAACTTCCGCATTCGGAAGTCTGAGATCAAGACCTCGCCACCAACGTGAGCAATAGCATGTATTTTCTGACTTCCAATGTTTTCTCCATCAAATCCCCGATACCTTTGATACATGAAGCAATGGCATATCGATCAACCCCCGATCTCTTCAATCTCGCACAGACGGACCTCCACGACTTCAGGAATGCAAAACCCCGATGGCAGGAACTAGCCGAAATCATCGCATCACCACCCAGAACACCGACAACAGATATCCAATATCCTGAAAGACCCTTTTTCGCTCCAGATGAGAACTTTGATCTAAAAGCATGGAGGGACAAGTATCGCGGACGTCAGATGCGGGAGAATATGTCTGTGGGCTTGGGGGCAAGTCGCTCGAGATCGAGATCGAGGTTGCGTGAGCGGTCATTCTCGAGAGGATACGGAGAGTCTTGGTTGGACGAGTGGTTTCGCGAATCGAGGTCTGTGCCGCCGAGACATCGAGTCAAGGTGACGAAAAGAGAGCATTTCATTGCTATGGTTGCTCTTGCGTGCATCATGTTCTCTTGGCTGGCTCTCTTCTGGTATCCTTCTGCAGGAGTTGTCTACTCGATCAAGAGGACACCGTATCATGCCTGGCAGAAAGTCAACTATGTCAGCACTGGCGTCAAATATGGGCTGTGTCAAGTGCCAGTATTTCCGAGGATCTTGGACTGTAAAGCTCCTCCAGAGACAGAGCTGCTGGTTCGTGACAATTCCGTCCGGCATGCCATCCCTGGAGTCTTGTATGCATTATCAGAGAGTCCGGAAGCTCTGGACGACATACTGGATCTGCTTGCGAAAGTGAAGAAAGGGTTACATACATTGCTTAAGGAGAAGCCAGTCCGTGAAAAGCAGTCATCTCGATCTGTCCAGCCGGTTCGTGTTCATTCGCCCTCCAAACGGACAGCAGCCGAAGCAACGAATACCGAGTCAGAGTCAGCCATTCTGACCACAGACACGGATCCGAGCCAACAGACCAAAGAGCCAGATTTCTCGCTTATGAAGCCGGATACATGGAAGACACCCCACACTCGCTCCGAAACAATAGAAGCCCTCATCACTCTCGTTGCCTACCTCAAAGACCACATCGAGAAATTCGACAGCAGCAGAGAAATCCTTCTCGAGATCATGCGGCGAAGAATGTACCATGTCGATAAGTTGTATGAGCAAATCAACAACAAAACCCAGACTGGTGTTCAATACAATCCAAAGCAATGGTTTGGTGATTCAAAGCTCCAGTTTCGGAAAGCTGTGGAGGAGGATTTCGGGAATCATGCCATGGTGCTCGAGGGGTTGAGAGATGGACTCGAGGTGTTGGGTGGAGAGTGGAGCGTCCTGTTCGAGCAGACTGGGCTGTTGTTGAAGTCCGACGGACCAGCCTCGGGTGAGGAAGGAGACAAGTCAGCTCAAAGTCGTGGACGAAAGTCCCTGTTCAAACGCTTCATCCTCTGGGCCTCCCCGATCGACTTCTCTCGCCCCTCCAGACGCACACTTTTCTTCGAATTTGAAAAGGCCGCACCTATACCACTCACCCCAGCGCAAAATCGCGAGCAACTTCTCGCCGCCATTCAAGACATGTACCCTCAGCTCCGCGCCATTCATGCTTCCACATCCAAAGCATATACTTCAGCAAACTTGGCCAAAACAATAATCAAATATAAGAACCCATCCTGGTGGACGATGTTGGTAGGAAGCAGAGGGAGATTTGACGAGGATCTTATCAGAGGACTGAGGGAGACGGCGAGTATGGTGCCCATGTTGATGGAACAGAGGAGGGGTCAGAGGGCCGAGAGGCAGTATGATAGGACCTGGGCTAAAAGAGAAGCCAGGATGAAGGGGGAGGATGAGGAGTTTGAAGAATTGTTGAGGAAGTACCGGAAGCGTAAGGAGGAGAAGGGCGATGAGTAGGTAGTATAATCGTATAGATAGAATCTGTCCCTTATTGTCTCTTTTCTCTTGATGTTCCCTACTTTTTCCCTTGTCTTCCAATCTTATGTGCCTTCGATCGAATTGTGGTGGCTGCTGGGATACTTTGGAAACGATGCGCCTGTGGGGGACGGACTGTGAGGCGGAGGCTTTCGGGCGGAAGGTGCTACTGCTGAAAGAGAGAACTCTGACAGGCGCAGGGACGATGGGATATTGGCGATGGGCAGCATGAGTAAATGTCTACTTGATTAGCTGTGCTGCCATGGTGAATGCAGCAATCGGCAGATTTGGGCGCCGGAGATCCAGATTTGTGTGTCGGTCTGTCCATCTCCTTGATCTTCTATCATGACTGCCGATGAGGTCCGCTTGAACCACGTCATGAACAGACAAGCAAGAAGGAAGTCAGGAAGAGCGTCACTGCCGACATCAAGGTAGAAAATGCAACAATCGGAGTCGGCCGTGAAAGCTTGGCGCATCACACCACGGTCTCACGCACAGACCACAATCACGCCGTCCATCACCAGCTCTGCACTTCTTGTCACCTCACGAATCACGCAAACAATCCTTCGTCTGTCAGCATCCCTTTTCCTTCCATGAATTTGCTATGCCGCACCTCGACTCCGTGGCCTTCGTGCCGCACTCTCCCGACTTCTCCAGATTCCTGACCTGTCAAACGCGCCTTCTACTTGGCGGTATGCGGCAAACACTCGGCTTCGTGCTGTCGCCTGTCATCTGCTGATCTGCTGATGTCGCTGCAATCGTCCGCTGCGAACGCTTTTGTTTGTCGTCCTGTTCCGAGAATATCTCTCATCCGGATATCGTGGTAGGTCTATCATCTCTATAAGTATACCATCTTTCTTTTCCTTGTGTAACCCTTTCTTCCATCATCAACCATCACAACCAAAACATCAAGCCAACAATCTCCTCTCTACCAATCAAGCAATCTCTACTCTTCGATCCAATCCATCTCGACCACTCTTACTCCACAACACCCAAACCCCACACACAACACTCCACAACAATGGCATTCAGACCTACCCAAACCCGTGCCTTCTTCCGCACTCTGAGGACTCTCATCAAGGAAGAACATCCCTTCGCTCGCAACACATCAACTCTCATGCCCCACAAACACGACAACTCAATCTTGATGAGACGCACCTTCCGCACTGCCGCCACATACACACCTTTCATCATGTAAGTCATCCCCCATCCATTCCCCTTCTCTCCTCCGCTTTTACTGATCAAAAGCACAGCACTGTTCTCGGATGGCCTTGGATGGCAGCCGGTCTGCTCCAAAAAACCGGCATCTGACTACTCATGCCCATCTACGTTCTTGTCGATGGCATGGGTCCTTCCGATCGCTTGACTTTTGCTATCGGGGATATGCAACCTTCTGATCTTTTGACCTCTGCTGCTAAGGTGTTTGATGAGCATATCGTCAAGAGCGAAGACGGGCATATCGGTATTGTGGAGGATGCTTGAAGATTTTCCATGCCGGGCTTGTTTGACTCATTTTCGTTTCTTGTTTTTTGTATGCATGGATGGCTGGCTGGGCGTTTTGTCTTTGGGGGGTCTAGAGCAGTGGAGTTTTTTTACATCAATGGTTTCTGGTTTCATAATGTTCATATGCAACTTCTTATAAACACACATCTTCCAATTTCTGTCACAGTCTATTTGCTTGTTTGCATTTCTTCCATCTCCAAGACTTCTGCAGACCCAACATACTTTGCTCTTTCTCGCCAGACAAGTGCGATTCACAAATCTATAGCAATCCTCTTTTCTGCTTTTCGTCTCTCATCTCGTCCGAAAGTGATTCGAAACCTCTCTTCTCTTTCCTGCACCTCTACTTGTATTTACAAGGCTCGTTTGGAAGAAGGTTACAACTTCTGGTCAGTGATCGCTGATGCGACGGTTCTGCATTCTAACATCTCAAATTGCGATGGATGTTTGAAATCTCATGAGCACTTGCGAGATATCTCAAGAATTGAGCCGACGATGCTCTTTCCAGGAATCCCGAGGTTTATGAGGTGAGACTGATGCGTCATGATTCACTGTAGATAATATGTTAAGATAATCACAAGAGTGCTTACTTATCGACTCGTGGGATTGTGAGCTGCAACATTCATGAAATAAAAACAGCCCGTAGCCATGCGTTGGATCCAAGGTCCACGTGAAGATTGAAATGCAGGCATTTTCTGTGCGACAGTAAGCGTGTCACTACCCCAAACATCAAATGTCCAGAAACCGTCAACAGCAGTAAACCTTGTTTGCCATGCGCTCCCCCTGTACCACATTACCTTACAGCCTGTCTTACAGCTCAATTACACCAATCTCGATCGATCAAGTTCCACGTGCCTGTTTTTCTGATAGAAAAGACTTACTGCAGACAACCCCTTGTTTTCTTTGCATTCTCGCCATGCGTCGAACCCGCAGAAAAAGATCATCGTCGCAATTCTAAATTATGCCGGATACCCAGAATATCAACGCGTGGATGGGTCATTGTGGTGGTACGGATCCTTATTGCCAACAAGGTTGCACATCGACGTGCGGAAATTACACCTACATGACTGGTATCGAAAATGCGTGCAGGAACGAACCCGCGGATAAGATTGTTGAGAAGACCGGGACCAGAGAACAGAAGGTTGAGATCAACCAAGCCCGAGTGGAACAAGGAGCAGTCCAGGAAGCCATGAGAAAGGTACAAGAAGGACCTGTTCCTGCCAAGACACAAGGTCTTCTGTCGCTGCATCGAGAATTGCTGCAAAGCCGGGGACCTGCCACGACAGGTGCGAGGAGCACAGATGCTGCTATCGTGGCTGCTTCATCCACGGTCGCTGCAAGTGACGAAAAGAAGATTTCGAACGCCAGTCGGCTGCAGAACATGGTGAGTTCAACCACCGCACATGTCATCGCAGACGGAGACGACGGGGATGCAGAGTACGAGATGGACGACCTGCAGAGGTGTTCTTGGACGAATGAGTCGAGAGTACCACCACGTGCGCTTCAGAGACGCAGTTCTTAGGAGTCGGTATTTGGTGTAGATTAGTCTAGCATGAAGAGTTATGGAGAATATTCGATGAACGCTTCTGCCGAGTCGTGTTCTGCCTGATCGCCCAACATTCTGTTATTGGTGGGTTATGGAAGCTTCATGGAATACAAGCTGATACTCTGCTCAGTTTTAGAAGAGTCATGCCATCATGCGGGTTTCTTTCCTCAGCTGTGGCTCGCCTTGTGTGTTCTCGATGTTCGACAGAGAAGCCGATCTAGAAGAGTGTTGTGTCTTTCTGGGGAACAGCACGAGCAGTGGTGGAGTCATGGACCGATGAGAGCTAGCATTGGCACAGAGCCCCATGTGGTAGGGAACTGATGTGTCGTGTTTCCGAGTTGATTCTGTTGGTCTGTGAAAAACATGTTGAATATCGGTGAGATGTGACGTCCGGCTGAATGCAGCTCGGCACGGGGAAGAGCTTTGTTTGTTGATCTGTCATGTTGTGGCTGTCTTCTGACGGAGCAACATGGAAAGTGGTGCAGAGCAGAGTCAGCTTGATCTTCATGAAGGTGAAATGTGAGTCGGGAGCGATAATAAACTCGAGTATCGAGTAGCCGAACCGAAGATGCAAGCCGGAAGGCTGGGTACGTACCCCAACTACCGTAGGCTTCTAATGACCAGTCGACTCGAAAAGAAATGAAAGTCCTTCAAGCTCGCACACCCCGCTAGTTGTACCACACTTGATGGTCTGTCAAGATGGTTTGGCGTTATGTTGTCAAGGGACTTGCACTCGTCCGCACCACAAACACTCGACCTCGAAGACAGGTTCGGGTTGTCGCTTGGGTGTTCAATTGACGCCTAATGGGCTCGCTCGGACCTCGGAACAGGCCCTCCGTCCTCCCTGAGACCACAAGACGGCGGTGCGGAAATTCGATGATCGCATTCTAGAAAGAATTCTGGTTTCCTCCTGTTCTCCAGATTTGTTTGTTGAGTATTCTCCGGATTAGAGGGATGAGAAAAGGAGCATTGATACTTTGTGCGCATCAGTTGATCGCGCAACGTTGTGGTCATGTGTTGAAGCACGCTTGGATGTTTTGTTTGTTTTGAGTTTCGTTGTCCAGGTTGACATCCGTCGATTCTTGTGAGTCAAAGCATTCGACATGCATACTGAGATCTCGTTTCAGCATCTGCTTGCGACAGGTGACTCTGATGTTGGAATTGTGCAAGGCTGACAGGTGACTTGTCTGCAGGTGCGCGTCGCTTGCGAACAGTGAACAGTCGCGGTCCCCGTTAGCAACGGCTATCAGTAGATTCTTATCTACAAATAGCACAGTTGTCAACAGTCTTGACCACGAAACTTCCGGCTCCTCATAGACTGGACTCGTGGAAAAGATTCTAGGCCTATCATTCCACGTGCAAGAATATGCTTCCTAAGTTCTTCTGGCAACCTCCGTCGCATCAATATTGATCATCATTCAATTCCGCGGTTGGAGGCGTAGAAAGGGGAAAGACTGCAGGTACGTTCGAGGCGTAGCTTCCATCCGCGAACTCTCAATGTATCCGAGTATTTGTCGCAAAGTCGCAGCCTTGCGAGACTCGCCTCACACTCGGATAACGGGTCCATCTACTCTATCGTTTTCCGGTGTCGCAAAGGTAAACTGCCTTGCGCCCGAGGTGGCGATTGCGAGTACGTCCGAGTCGGAAAGCCGTTGTCGTCCTTTGAATTATTGCTCACATTGCACACGTCGCATGACCAAGCAGGAATTGTAGAGGGAGAGGTCACGTCTTGCACGGAAGGGCGGACGGCCGAGTATGGGAATGGCGCCTGTCTGATGCAATGGAACAGGAGAACTCTCTTCCCCGCTCTACGAATGCTTTGTTTTCTGCGACGTATCTGCAGGCAGAATAATACTTTGCGAGCTGAGAATTCGAACTGTAAAGATGTAGATGTTTGTCTATCCAATGATCGACAAGATGTAGTAAAAGAGCTAATAGGCGACGGGCTATGGAATCCATCTCGTGTCCTTTGCGTGTCAACGTGGCTGATATTCTTTGCCAACGTTGCCATGCCGGCTGCGCTTTTGCACAATCTTTGCATGACGCATATTTCGAAACACAGGCTTGCATGATTGGAAGGAAATGAGAGGACAAGGCGAAGGGATGTGCTTGGAGCTTGGGTACGTAAACCTCAAGACGAATGCCCTGTTGATCAACCACGACATCATTCCGAAGATCTGCTTTGCGCGCCCCTCCGCGAAGCGACCTGTGTACGTGTGGGCCTAGCTTTCGTGCTAAGGGTAACGTGAGCCGAACTTTAGGCTTTCCAATGGTCCACCATGACCGTTGTGCCTGCAGGGATGGCTGGACCCTTTCGCATGGCTCGTGGTACAGATGGAATGGTACAAATGACTTGTTGATCCCTCTTCTACTTTACTCTGGTTTTCTCTGCATACAACATATCATCACACGATCAACATACCATCACCTTTTCAACTCCAAGCTTGAACTACCCCACAACCAATCAGCCTCCACAACAATTACACAAGCAATATGGTTACTTCAAAGTTCACTGAGTTGCTCGACGACTGTACGCCTCCTTCGCTTCCCGAAGCCAATGTCACTCTCGAAGACTGCCTCGAGAACCGCCAAAGATCTCCTTCGTCAAGCAGTAGTTCCAAGGGCTCAATTGAGAGCGTCAAGTTTGCCTCTTCCACCCACAGTCCGCCAACTACACCTACCTCGCCTAGCATCTCAGGATTGATGCGAGCCTTCTCCACTAGAAGAAGAAACGCCCCTTGAAAGGCGTTCGAGGATTCAAGACATAACAACACACTCCTTCGTCGATCAATCACACACTCGTCACCCGTTTCGAGAGCATTCCTGGACCATTCGATTCATCATCACATTAGACAACCTACAACCTACAGCTTCTATCGACAGACGTTCGACACCGGCAAATTCTGATCAGCCAGATCAGCACCGCGACCATACAAAGCTTTCTTCAATTTTTCGGCCATGGAGAGAAGACTAGGTGGGCCCCCGGATCCTGAGTCAGGGTCTAGCGACCAGGCGGTTTGTCCATTCCGCCGCCACCCCGACTGTACCGAATCACGGCCGCGACACATGTCCGTACAGCACCCAACGGTTCAAGCTCAGCTTGTCCGCGGTCGACCGGAAACAGACAGACTTCTTCTCAAATTTGTTTGACAGGTCTGCATACGGGTTTTGGGGTGGACATTTTCTACTCTTCTCTTCAGCTTCGCGAGCATTTCGCCGAGAAGCCGTTCACTGTTTCTTCCTCCAAGACTCAACATCGCTCGTGTTTTACGAGTTTGGAAGAACAGACTTTTCTATTCTCTTCTCTACTTTGCTTCAACGATTTTTATGACTGCTGTCGCCGAACAGCGTGGATACCCTTTCTGTACAATTAATATCGCATTTTAATCTATTTTTTCTCTCCGAATTTTTCTCTCCATGCATGACGCACTGAAATCTTCCGGTGATCCACGACCATTTCGCTTCGCTGGAACTTTCATCTACTCTGCCGTGTGCGACCACGTCGATCTCCTGCCTCGATGCTCAATCTATAAAAACTTGTGCTGTGCATCGAGCAGGAAGAAATTGCACGAATAGGAATCCGAGTCCGTCTATCTAAAAATCATTGAGGATACGAGAAAGGTGCGTTGCTCCACCTAAACATTGGAAAATCTCTATTGGAGAGCCAAGCAGACCGCCTTGTGGAGCTGGCGTTTTGTTCCCCTTCAGCGCCGAACGAATTGTGGCTTCCGTAGAGGCGCTTCTCGGCCAAAAAAATCTGCGACAGTCCCGTTTACGCCCTACGCGATTGGGCCCCGCAGAAGAGCAAAAGAATAGGTCGTACCCGGGATCGAACTGGGATTACCGGAATCAGAATCCGATGTGCTAACCATTACACTATACAACCATGTTGTTGGAGCAAATCCCAGGAAAGTAAGATACATCCCATTGCTCGGAGCTACACAGAAATCGATGCAGATTCGAGCAGCTCTCATCGTTTCGCATCCCGGAGGAATAGTCATCGTCGTTCATCTCGCAAACCATGAACTTGACATCCATATGGGAGTTTGCTTCGATGAATCCAGTGTCGAGAGCAGATCTGGTAAACTCCTACCGAAGTAGATTCGAACATCATCACGCACGCAACCTGGCGCAGACCCTGGATCAACACACCATTTGCAAATCATCTCATTGATCAGCACACAGCAAACGTGTTCAGCAACGTCAACTTGCAAATAATCAAAAACGTGTGGCTATCTCCAGCCTCCACAGCGACGAAAAATAAATCATGAGATCTCATGGCATCAATATTTCTGGAAAAGAGAAACGGTTGACGCGTGCTTCATGGAGGCAGAGCACGATATGGGTGGGTTACGTCAGAGGCTCTTTCGGATGAGTCTCCGCTTGCTGCGTCACAGCCATCCAAGAATTTCCTTCCTGGTGCTCTTCCCTTTTCCTCACCACCTTAGGCGGCAGGCCATTCGAGGCTTCCGGACACGGAAGGAACGGGTTATGGAGACAGAACGGGTGATAGATACGCTTCTACGCCTCTCCCGACATCCCGCTCAACTCCCGACCCTTATCTCTTCATGCGATGCAAGACCCTGCGGAGAGGCGAGAGAAAAAGTTACGGCTCCATTCTGTGACGCGAATTCGTCAGCAACTCGACTTCAGCTCCTTCGCTCCTCGGCCGACAATCTGGGAGATGTTTGAAGGATGTGCGAAGGCCCGAATGTCTGGCAAGACAATATGATGACGATGTTTTAGGTGAGTGAGGATTGGAATTCATGCACAGGTGGTTTTGGAATAGTCTGCATTCCAGAGCGCAGGCGTTTGCAGAAAGGTAACCTACTGCTGCAGCCTGCACCTGAGAGCCGGAAAACATGGCAAACTGACGCTTCCAGCTTATGGGTTTCTTCTGCCTATCGACCTTCGTGATTCACTGTATCAATGTCGTTTTGACAAGTATCAAGTAACAGCAGTGGTCAAAACCGACAAAGTTTACAATGCTTCTAACCCATCTCAAAGTACAATGCTCAATTCATGTGCATTGGGATTCGCGAGGTCCAAGGAATGTCGATGGTAAACATTTCCGCAAACAGCACATTGTGTTCCAAGCGTGTCATTTTCTCTGCTTTCGGAAGTCATGGAACTAGAGCTTAGAAAGCTAACTGAGTATTCATGGTCCTGGTAGGTGTCGTTCGGGTCGTTTTATCACGTCCGCATCACAGCAGTAACCATGTCGACTATCACAAAAACACGTACCAAAAACCGAAGTCGAAGCCGAAGCCGGCCGGCGAGGGAATCTTGGAAGTCTGTAAGATCAGTCTCTAATGTTCAAACGGCATCCACATTCGCAGACCCCAATTACAGTCAGCCAACCCCCGCACCCAAAAGTGAGTCCCTCTCGCCGACATGGGTGGAGGTCCATGGAACCAAAAGGGGAGAGAGTGAGCCTTCTACATCATATGTCAGACGCTCTGATTTGGCCGAACACACCTTGGAGTACCCACCCGATCGCAGCGATGTTACAGTCAGTCCCATCAACGAGGAGCCTTCAGTACCTTTCCCTGATTTTAGACACCCTAATGGCCAACGTTACACTCCACTCAGCACTTACTGCGCTCCTCCAGGAACCGCACTGGATGGGAGGTTTCAAGATCCAATCTTAATCTCGAATTATTGCCGAGCCAAGGCCATGGCCTCTTCAACCCCTAGGACAAGATCAAGATCGACTACCCCGAGAAAGCGAGTTGTTATTTCCACGGGGTACGACACTGAGGATGAGAATGACCAGTTCAGTCGGACCCATTCTCCGTCGTGGATCAAGCCCAGACCAGACACACCGACTTCGGCTCGGTTTGATTCATTCGGCTTCAAAAGGGCAGGCAACTTCTTTTTCTCCAATATCTCACAGCCACTCATCTCGATCCTGGTACTTCTTGCCATAATCAAAGGCTTGGCGTATCTACCCAGGGATGACCCTCTCCACAGCGCACACCAAACCATATGTGATAGGTTCGGCAACCCTGCTGGATTGAACTGCAAGGGTGACATGAACTTCACCATTGAGAATGTCGTGAGCCATTGTCATAATGCCGCAGACAAGGTCGCCTCCAAACTCGACTTGACAAGCGCAAAGGCAACTCTTGAGGACGTGTGGGATTCTTGCAAACATGTTGTTGGCGATGCATCCAACAAAGCCGAGGACGCAAAAGTTGTAGCAGGAGAAGTCAAGGAAGCTCTCTGCAAGATTTCTGGGTCGGAGGGACTTGTCGACTGTATGAAGGAGGCGACGCAGAAATCTCGCTCCAAGGCCAGCAAAGCATTTGTCTTGGTCGGCAGTGTCTTTTCGATTCCATTCAGCACCAGCACCAGGGGTCGTAGGTCTTCTGTGCCCCCTTTGATTGCTACGATTAAAAAGGGCTCTTTCAAGACTTTGGAGGGCCATCTTACAAGTGGCCGTGCCGAGAACCCCATATACTCGGGCAAAAGTGCGCTGTTCTCGTCTGCGAGCTCTATCAGCAGTGCTTTTGAACACAAGGTCAAGGAGCCAATAATCAGCATGGATCCAGGAAAGGAGTTTGATTCTATCATGCAGAGCATCATGAACACATTCCCTACTCAGCAAGCCACAGTCCAGGAGTCGTCCAACAAGTACTCGGACAGCACACCTTCTACTCAGCAAGGGTTCAACGTATCACGCTCGGTCGAGATTTTAGCCAAGGTCCGCGATCTCCAGCTCAGACACGACATGGCAGTCAACAAAGCTCAATTCAAGTACTTGAGAAAAACGGACCCAACAGAAGTCACTAAGAGTACTGGAAAGAATACGAAGTTTTACAGCAACAAAGTCTTGAAACATCTGGCTTATCTACAATCCGAATTGGACACTTTCCTGGATTGTGTCCTGGATCATTCCAACTCCGCAGTCAAGGAGCTCTCGAAGGATATCTCCTACGGACCTTGGACTGAGTCGTGGGGAAGCCTGTCGCTATGGCACATGGGTTTCACAGTCACATCGGTCAACAGCGCCTTTACAGCACTTGTAAGTCAACCCAAACAATGCCGCAAGCACTTGATCAAAATCGACGCTCAAGTATTCCAACTCCTCAAGACTCGAAAAAAGCTACTCGCAGAAATCGACTACTATCTGGTGAAGACACTAGAACCGGACTTTGGAACAAGGCAATGGCCTTGGACTTGGTTGCCCAGAAGACCCACTTTCACTCTCCCACGCCCCTGTTTCTGGCCTTTCAAATGCAAGAAGCCATCTCGCAGTGAGGAAGAAAAGGCTCGCGCACACAGACTTCTTCACCTGCGACAGGCTCTCCGGGGAGCCCGCACCATCACCGATGGTATCGTCGAGATCAAGGAATTGGTTGATCAAGGATCTTACGAGTTGATCGAAACACAGCGTGCAATTGAACAGCAGAAGTATAGAGTTCTTTCTGAGCCAAAGTATGGACGCTCATTGCTGAAACGTGCACTGGTTGACATCAAGGTCGATCGTGCCATCTTGAAGAAGGTCATCGCAGACAGAAAGGCTTTGAGAGTCAGTATCAATGAGGGTGTGTGGGCGCGAGAAGCTGCGAATGGGACGGATGTGAAAGCGAAATGGATTAGTAAGGAGTTGGGTCTATAGGTGATGGATGTTTTTGCGCTAGATATTGAGCACATGTTGCATTAATTTTATGAAATTTGACTTGTCAGATATGTCACCCTATCCCGATCACACACTTCTTGTGTATGGTCAAATGATCTCGAAATGTTCCATCTGACTCCCTCAATCGACACGGAAGAAGATGTTATGTACTCCACTGCAACTTTCAAGGTTGCTAAGCTGGTATTGCTGACGTTAGGTAGAGATCACGTTTTACCAATCATTCGGCATTCTAAATCATAATTTCTGGTTGTTCTTCGACATAAGCGCTTTCTCAAACACAATTTGCTCGATTCTTCGGCGACAAATCTTCCTACTGCTAGATTGCATATCCCGGTATATAAAGTATCACTTACACGGTATATTTTGCTTTTTTGCTAGTGATCTTTGCTCGTGGGGGACTGACAATGTCGCCGAGTGTCTTCACAAGGCTTGTAAATGGTAGCACCCTGACTCTCGGATATGTTCGGATGCAATCGGAAGCCGCATCGCAGCGCCCCGAAATGGATGGGAACGTTATGGGAACGAGCTTTCATACATTTGAGTAGACAGAAACCATCATAGAATAGTCCACAGTGTCTATATCATCTTGATAACATCTCTACACCCTAAGCAGACAAATCGATACGTGGACCCTTGTAGTGCTTGCGAGCATACACAAGCCAATTGATCCCGCTGAACACAGCCATAGTAGCCAGAACAGCGCAAGTATAATCTGTATCGCATCAGTAATGTCCCTAGAGGTATGTCAGGAGGTAACTCACTCATACTAGACCCGGTCGTCGGATTCGAAGTCGGCAGATCAAAAAACACAAGTTCAATGACGGCATAAACAACCACGATACCATTACACACCCATCCAAGCCATCCAGGAATACAAAACCACCTCCCCTTTGCCAAAAACCTCCCACTTCTCCCTCTGAGCAAAAGAAGCGCGCAAGGGATGGCAAAAGAAATGATCTGTAAGATCACAGCTGTATTGATCAAAGCATTGAATGCGGCGGTTGAGCCCAGATAAATGCACCCGCATATAATGACGACCACCTCTTCGACGATGAGGGCCCACACGGGGACGCCTAGGCTTGCGTGCATGAGGCTTAGTTGCTTTGAGCAGATGAGACCGTTGTCGCGGCCGAATGCCCAGATGAGATGGGAGGATGTTTGGATGATGGCGTTGACGGCGAAGAAGATTATGGTGAGGGAGGTTGCGAGGAAGGCTGTGGCTGCGGCGTCGCTGCGGGTGGCTTGTCGCCAGAGTTCGTAGATGGGCATGCTGTGAAAAATTGTCAGCTACTACTTCTCACCATGGATGTTCACACTTACGTTGTTGAGACCAGAGAATCAAGATCTTGGATGCCGTAGCACATGGCAATACTGAAGGCGAAACCGGTGATGAAGCCGATCAGAATTGTGGCCATGAGAGCTCTTGGGACAGTCTTTTCTGGCTCCGTACATTCCTCTGCTAGATGCATGGAAGCGTCAAGGCCAGCGTACATGAAGGCCGGCGTGGCAAGTCCAGTGAGAAAAGTCACACCAGAAGGCCAGCCAGTGTTGTTGTCCAGTGTCGCCCAAACATATTCCGAGCTGCGTTTCTCTGAGCGAGCTAGACAGGTAATGGTGATGACGACGAAAGCACATAGGGTGAGCAGTACTAAACATAGTCAGCATCGGCGGATGTAAAGAGCTCAAGAAGTAACATCTTACATCCAAGGTTGTGCACCCATGGCGTCTTGACGAGGGCAAAAAGGTTGTAGAGGAAAAGTACCAGATGAATGGCTTGATAGACAAGAAAGTAATGCCAGGCCTCGGGCACATAGCTCGGAAGGTAGAAGCTTATAATTGACAGGAGCATTTGCGCGCCTAGCAGAGTTGCTGCGGCGTCAATCGCGATCCATGAGAATGTTGCGATAGATCCGCATGCGTAAGAGAGTCCACGACTGAACCTTTTGGGGGCAAGTATCGAGGTGAAATGGTATCTAACGATGTCAGACTAGCCTAGTGGAAGACGAAGGAGAGACTTACTGTCCACCAGCTGTGGGATAGCAGGATGCCAATTCGGCGAGAGATGCTGCGATCGCTGAGTATGCAGTCACCGAGAGCAGAATACCATAAATGAGCGTTGCTGGTCCTCCGGCAGAGATTGCAATGGCTAAGCTAGAAGCGATGGTGCTCCAGCTGTTGCAGATGTTGAAGCTCAGAGCGACAATATTAAGCACACTGAAATGTCTACGCTCTGGACGTGGATAGAGGCCCAGTTCGCTGACGTCTCCTATTGACACCGAAACGCGCTCCGGATCATGCCTCGCAAATTTGTTCGATGTTGAGTCCGCTCTTATTGCTCCTAGACGTAAGATGTCAGCTGCGGTATTACACAATATTAGATAATGGAAGACTATACGTACCGTCTGAAGACATCTTCTTCTCATCACCGGAATACATAATAGACGAGATATAGAAATTCGGCTTGACGGTATGGATCTTTGGAAAGGAAATGTCAAGGATACTTATGTCCGAGTACACTGTAGAGATAAAGACTGAGGTACCTGAGCAGTGAGGAACTATTCCGTTCAGATACACAACTGTTCCTGGCTTGATACCATGAGGTCTAGGGTAACTTTACCCCGCTCAAAACGAGAGCGGTGCTGTCATGGCTTGTTTTTTCTGGCCGCGGTCGTATCTCACCCCAGTGAAGTCGAGATTGATAATGGTAGACGCGTCTCAGTTACTTATCAAGATAGTAGGATCGTTCCCTATCTCAAGCATATACCAACGTTGACTGCGTGGAGTGCGCTCGAAGTGATATAGGATGAGTCCCCAAAGTAGAAGAGAAAGTGAGACTGTCCGGATGGGGAAAGAAAAAGGAGAACTAAGCCCGATTTAGAAATAAAAGCGAGAAAGCTTCAGACCTTGGGCATGGTCCATGTGGACGGCTCAGGGAAACAGAGATGATAGGCGGGAACGGGAATAACCATTGGTAATGATATGACCAATATAAACAACTTGGAAGTCTGAAAGAATGCACTTACAAAATAAATGATTGAGCAGTTCCTGACAGTCGTTCTTGAACGTTCGATCAACATCCAGCAAGACAAAAGATGAGTTCAAGAGACGGGTATCAATGGACAGAGTCATCTGGCCTCGTGAAAGGAGTCCCCAGTATTGGTGTCATCCAACCGCCAACAAATGTTCAGACCGAGCACGAGCTGTATGATGTTATTGTCGTTGGCGCAGGTTACTGTGGCCTCACAGCAGCTAGAGATGCAGCTTTGTCAGGTATGTCTTGACCCGATGCTATTTTCTTTTCTTCCTCGTAATTCGAGCTCTGCCTGTACAAAAAATCGGCTGCAAAGTACTGTTACTTGAAGCGCGAGATCGAATTGGCGGCCGCTCATGGTCAAGCAACATTGAGGGCTACCCTTTCGAGATGGGTGGCACTTGGGTCAGCTGGGGTCAGCCACATGTCTGGAGAGAGATTTCTCGTTACGAGATGCGCGACCAACTGAAAATCTCGCATGATTATTCTAGAGGCGTTAACCATTTCTCGCTGAACTCGGCCAGTGGAAGCCGTAATATGAGCCATGAGGACGAGGTGAGGCATAGTTACTTCGCACGAGGGACTCGATACTAAGTTGTTCCAGGATGCGTTGATGGAATCAGCCCTCAAAAAGTTCGCCAATGTTGATGGGCAGTATGGCAGAATTGTGATGCCATTCCCACACAGCGAAAGCCACAATCCGGAGGCAGCGAGATATGACAAAATGTCTGTCGCCGATCGTATCGCTGAGATTAAAGACGACCTTTCCTCCGAAGAACATACCGTATTACTTGGCTTTGTGTTACTGTGCAGCTGCAGCACCCCGGAGAAGACCAGCTTCTATGAATATCTGCATTGGTGGGCTTTGTGCAACTACTCGTACGAGTACTGCATCGAGTACTTGATCAAGTACAAGTTCAAGGGCGGCCAATCGTCATTTGCCATCAATTTCTTCAAAGAAGCTTGCTCGACTGGACGCTTATCGTATGCCTTCAACACGCCTGTCGCTAGTATCAACGACGATGGAAATGGCGTTCAAGCGACTGCGAGAGATGGTCGTATCTTCAAAGCATCCAGGTTGATCTCAGCAATTCCCATGAACATCTTGAAGGATGTCACTTTCAGTCCACCATTGGCTGCTAGAAAGCTGGACGCCTCTACCACCGAACACGTAAACAAATGCGTAAAGGTGCATGCAGAAGTTCGCGATCGCGACTTGAGATCTTGGAGCGGCATCACATATCCGAACAACAGCCTGATGTACGCCATTGGCGATGGCACAACTCCTAGTGGAAACACTCATATTGTGGCGTTTGGTGGTCAGCACAACCACCTGCAGCCAGAAAAGGACATCGACAAGACGATGGATGCGCTCAAGACTTTGACTCCAATGGACATCGAGCGAGTGGTGAGTGATTGTGTTGCCGGTGATGCGAGGCTTTTGCTGACATATTCCAGGTTTTCCACAACTGGGCGGATGATGAGTTCGCAAAGGGAGCGTGGTTCTTTTCACCACCAAGTCTCGTGACCGAACATCTCGAGGAACTCCGAGCACCGCAAGGTAACATGTACTTCGCGAACTCTGATTGGGCCGTAGGCTGGAGAAGCTTCATTGATGGTGCCATTGAGGAGGGCACTCGGGCTGCATTGGCAGTCAAGAGAGACCTTGATAGATCCAGATCCGCACATCTTTAACTTGAGGTGTATGATGATGAAGAATCCCCTACCAGCCATCTTCCAAGTGATGAACTCAATTTTGTGATTTAAATGATTAGGACCGGGTTCACCAGACTGGGATTTCTTGCCCACTCGCCACTGGGCTGTAATAACCAAATCTGCTCCAGACGTTTCAAAGCGACCAGGATGCTGTTCATTCGTGTCTTCTGGTAGACCTGTGCAAGTCTGCTCGTGAAAAACGTTCTATGATACTGGTCTTCGCTGGATGCTGCTGCGATGAAGTATACCCAAGGCAAGGTATGCATGCCCGGACTTTCTGATCGAATGGGGATGACCATTAGGCGTAGTTTTTCGACGTCCTCGTGTAATTGTCCGGAGTGGTAGTTTCCAAGAGCCTGCCGCATATAGATATGTCGCGCTTGCTTGATAGCATCCTGGTAGACAATCGCCTCCTCGGCAACACACGGATCACCGAAGCATTCCTTGGAGAACATGAAGTCGAAATAGAAGCTCAAATCCTTTTGGAAAGTTTCACAGCCTTGTGACGAGTCAAGCAGAGGAGGTGTGAACAATTGGAATCTGTGGTTCATATCAGCTCGAAATTTTGCTCACAAAGTGCACAACGTACATTCTGGATTGCTGAAGCAAGAATCTTCGTTGCACAAGAGTCAACTCTGGTGCCAGTACCTCATTGTGACTCAGTAGGTTAGTAAGCATTGGATACAGATGGACAAAATCTTGAGATCCTGTGACAGTCTCTCCTACAAGGAGCAGAATGACTGTAGCCCAAGTGGACATGCTGAATACTTTGTTGCTCTCTCCAGCAAACGCATCTGCCCGCAGTCTCTGTATGATGGATGAAAGTCCTTTCTCTGCCACTGGGAGAAGATCAGGTCTCTGTGGAGCCATGTGAAAGGCAGCGACAACAGAGACTGCACGTTGTACGAGGTCGTCTTCGTAGGCTAGAGGGAGCAGGAAGTTGCGATATCCGTTGGATCTGCTGTCAAAGACGACCATGATTGAAGCAATGCTTTGCGAGACTGTCTGCTGTCAAATTCCTGACGAGGCAGATGAAAAGTAGCAGTTCCAGCTTACAGTGGTTGAAAAGCATCTGTATCCCAGGCTTCAGCAGTTCCAAGGTCAAATCGGCGCCAGGGTCATAGCAGAATGGCATGAAAGTGCCATCGTCGGGCAAGGTCCAGGCAGGTAAGTCGTGCTGTCCCTGGTAGCGGACAAGCTCTACCTCCTCGGCACCATCATCGTCGATGTCGTTGTTTGCTTCGACTTCGACTGGGATTCGCTCAACATGATTGATCAGTTCGGTAGGTTCTTCCGAACATGGTGTTGACATAGATGGGTTGTCAATTTCACGACCCGTCTTCATCGCAAAGCCTTCAAAACCAGGAAACACCTGCCCTTTGCGCTTTCCTTTCGAGATCACACCCTCAATGAACCTGATCTGACGCCCGACGCCTGTACATTTGATGCCTTTTTTCGTGCATTTTGCACATTCGGGTACGCCTTTGTCGCATTTGATACGGCGTCGCGAGCATTCTTTACAGCCGTCTCTCGGCATTCGCCCGATGTCAGGAATTCGGGTGCTTTGAATTGAAAATAAACGTTTCGCTATGCATCTCTTTGAGCATGGTACGAGAGTCACTCACTGCGACCGAGGAGCACGGGTCGGGAACAATGTGCCAAGACCTTTTTCGGCGTTTTCGGGAATTTCAGATCTCAAGCAAGTTTTTGGCTGAGCAGGCTTCTCCCTTGTGCTTTTCCCGCGTTCTACGGAACTTGGCTGTGGTAGACTTTGCACCCGTCGCCACCCCATGTGCCTGTGTGTTTTCTTTGATTATCCTTCACACTACGTTCCTGAAAAGGGTTTTTTTCACTTGAGATATCCAAAATTTTCTGTCCAAAACTTCGATCGCCATTTGCCAGCTTAATACTCGCCGGATCATGACGATTGTCAGCTCTACGGATGCGTCTTGACCAGGCGAACCTGCCTACGATCTTGGAATATGAAATAGATATCCAGCCGTACCTCAAAACAGAGGGCAGATGGCCGAGTGGTTAAGGCGCTGGCTTTAGGTCAATATCTAAATCGCCAGTTCGAAAGAGCGTGGGTTCGAACCCCACTCTGCTCACGATCATTTTGGACTACTTTTGGTCGAAATCCGTTGAGATTTGACCATACATTTGGCCGATCCCGTTTCTACACGTTTTGACCACCTTTCTGTCTTGTTTCTCAACGACTAGAGCTACCTACGAGGTCGGCGTCGGTTTAGGTATATCCTTTAGGCTAGACAATGCTACCCCGAAAGCCACAAGATCAAAGGACGTCTATACAAAAAATTATGTCTATACCAAGATTTTGGTTTTGGGTGAGGCTTCACTTTCTTGAGGCCTCGGTTTTGGCTACCCATCATTTTCGCACATGCTTCACAGGATTTCCGACTTCACCTCACTGTACCCTTGGAATTTTTGGTGGTGACATGTATTTCTTGCACATTATAATGCACTGGCCTGGCTCCTCGACCGCGATTCGGTCATGCTGTGTTGTGTTTTCGCGAGGCTTCAAAAAGCCAATGACTCGGTTCCGACCGCCCACCATTTTCAGAGGATACATGATTGCCGAGTTCATCTTACTACTAGGCTTGCTAGTCGTCCTTGATCTGCTGCCTACAAATTTTAGATCACTGATAGGCACAGCTCGCAGACAGGAGTAGCACCCATCGTTTAAGACTGCTTTGTACTCCTAGGCTAGGCCGGGTGCCACTGCCGCTAGATCAAGGTACTGAACACTAACCCTGTCCTCCTCTCATCTGATCATCTAGACCCTGTCATTATCGGATACTCGTATGGATGTCTAATATCCGCCTTACCAAACACCCTATTCTAGAGCGTAGATAAATAGGGCATGTCTTCGCATGCGGGACCCTAGGAACATAACATACGAACTGACTAGCACGACTCGTTTGATATCTACCACACTCGCACCAGAAACATCAATCCGTGTTAATTCACAAGAGGCTTTTCTAATCTTAATCCTGGCGCGACCATAGTTGACTTATCCATAAACTTGTACACCTCTGTCTGTCGAATCCTTCATATCTACCTCTATTCGTTCTCTGTGTCTATCATCCCTACCTACCGAATCGTCCATCTCTACTCTACGTTTTCTTCCTAATTTCCCCCTATACGCATCAACTACCTAGCCAGCTTCTCTTCGCCATCCAAAAGGATCTTGAACAAACAACACGCTACGCATGTTAGGGTACAAGGCAATATCAAAACCTCACTTTTACGCCGTGCAGTGATGACAAATGTAAACTTCTTTCTCATATGACAACGATACGGATATTTCTATATCCGCAACCCTTCACCAACCCATCCTTCCAGAAATCCCTTTGGTATCATCGTCTTCTTCCTTTCAAGGAACGCCAATATACCCCAAACATCCAGACCCAAACTCCGCACCCTAAACATCTACCATCTAAAATCATGAGCGAAAAACGCATTCATCAAATCCCTCCACTAAGAGATTTCCTCTGTGCATCAAGACTCCCATTTCTACCATATTGCCTTACCCGTTTGATCAATTCCTCCATCTGCGGCACCAATTCAGGGATACGGAAGGGCTTGGTCACCACGGAATCCATTCCATGGTCAATGGCATTAGCGATTTGCTCTGATCTCGCATTGGCCGTAACAGCAATGACAGGAACATGACCGATGATCTTGCCTTCATCTTGAAGTCCTCGGATCCTCTTGACCGTTTCAAGACCACCCAGCACAGGCATTTCCAGATCCATGAGGATGACTGATAGCGGGACAGCAGTAGGAGGTGGCGATGTGGTACGTGGACTAGGTGCTTCTTCTTGCAAAGATAATTTTCGCTGTTCGGTAGCAGTAAGCCGCCAAAATTGTGTAGTGCGTAAGAAGTCCAAAGCTTCTAAACCGTGGTTTGCGAGGTGAACCGTACAGCCCAAACGACGTAATTGCTGAGACATGACACGCTGATTGATGATGTTATCTTCCACAACAAGGACATGAAGGTGTGGAGATTCTGGCGTGTGGGTGTTGCTGATGGCGGATAATTTGCGAACAGCACTG
The DNA here is from genome assembly GCA_022813425.1 of Aureobasidium lini. NCBI lineage: Eukaryota > Fungi > Ascomycota > Dothideomycetes > Dothideales > Saccotheciaceae > Aureobasidium > Aureobasidium lini. Next base: position 116,711 of record JAKLML010000054.1, read on the forward strand.
TGTGTCTCGACATCAGGATTTGCGTGTAGAGTTCGAGGACTCGGGTGTGCGGTATCTCGTGTATAAGTGACGGGTGTGTTGAGTGTAGGCGTTGTCAGCGGTGCGTCTGCGACGTGAGAGTCGAACTCCACTGCCCTTCTGGCTTTGATGTAGAAGCTGAATGTACTGCCTTTGTTGGGTTCGCTGTGAACACCAATCTGCCCATCCTGAAGATCGGTGAGTTCGCGAGAAATGAAGAGGCCTAGACCGCTTCCTCCATACTGTTTGTACGTCTTGGGACTGGCTTGTGAGAAGCGGTTAAAAAGTAGTTTCAATTCCTCATCATTCATGCCCTTTCCACTGTCTTCGACTGAAAGCGACAAGAACACCTCATCACCAGTTCCCCATTCAGCGGTGAACTGATGTTCGGGTCTGTTTGCTCGGAACGGGACATATGGAGCATTGTACATGCCTTCTGTTGGTCGCGTTGTCGATGCGTTGAGGTGTACTGTAATCTCCTTGCGCTCGGCGAATTGAGTGAATTTGATGGCGTTTGTGAGGAGATTGATCACCACCTGAAGCAGACGACTGGAATCCAGCATGACATTGCCGACTGCCAGATTCCGGTAGCCTTCATGGACTTTCAATGCAATGGCGATTTTGGCTCTCACCAATTCAGCCTCATGCATCTTGAAGCATTTTTCCATCAAAGCTGGCATATCCACGGTATCGGGAGAGACGACCAGCAGATTTGAGTCAAGCTTGCTCAAGGTCAGGATATCATCGACAATGCGACCTTGGTGTTGCGCACAAAGGATAATGGTCTGAGCCGAGTCGAGTACAGTTTCGAGGACATCGCTGCTGAGTGTCTCCGAGCCAGTCGATATGCCCAGGCGGTTGTTGTTCTCGAGAGATGTCAAGATGCCATCAGCGGATTGCAAGATGGCGGAAAGAGGATTGCGCATTTCGTGTGAGGTCATGTCTCTGCCGTACAGTCAGTATCAATCACAAAGCGGATGTGGGTCAAATACGGACATGAATCTGTCGGCTTGTCGTTTATGCTCAAGCGCATCTTCCAATCGCTCACTGAGGAGACGTTCTGAAAACTTCTTCAACGAGACATCGAAAACGAAACCTTGAACAGCAACCACTTGTCCATCATGGCCGATCTCAGAAAAGGCTGTGCTTTGCAGCCACGTCTCGCCCGTCATCTGAGTTCCGGTCGCCTCGTCGATGTAGTTCCAGGGCTTTTTGACGCGGTAATGAAGATTGAGAGGGACACCCTCTTGAGCCAAAGCTAGCCATGCTTCACCAACGAAACCTCTATCCTCTTCGTGGATCTGATCTGCCCAACCAAGGCCTCTTCTTTCGGCCTCTTCAAATTCTTCTCTGGTGAAGCCGATAATGTCAAAGTATGCGTCATTGAGATAGAGCGGTTGTCCAGTAGGTTTCAGCAGATACATACCCATGGGAGCCTCTGCAGCCATTCTTGCAAAACGATCCTCTGATTGTTCATTCTCGATCTGCTGAATGCGCGATTTTTCGTGGTACTTCTGACCACTGATATCGAGTAACCAGCCTTGGACATGAATAATATTGCCATCATCGTCAAGTTCTGGAGCGGCAGTGGCCAAGACCCATGTATCACCAGTCATGGTCTCTCCCGAGATTGCATCTGTCTGAGACCATTCCTTGGAGATACGATATTCTATGGTGAAGGATTGTTTGTCTTCAAGGCACATGATCCAAGCATTCACGACCCTCTCGCGGTCATCGGCATGGAGGTACTCAAGCGGATCAGTGCGAGCTTCGATAGCCTGTTCTGTGATGCCAGTGATATCTAGGTAGGCTTGATTGTAGAAGGTGGTGCGTGAGTCGGGAGTGATGGCATACATTCCGACAGGGGCGAGATGAGCCATCCTTGCGAAGCGGCTTTCCAGACGTTCAGTCTCGAGAGTGGTGGCGCGGAGTTGTTGTGCTAGCGAAGCTTCGACCTGCTCGAACTTTTGACGAGCTCGGCGATGCTCTTCAGGGAGGAATATGGCCGAAGCAGACTTGACGAGAATATCTCGCAGATAGTAAGCAAAGATGGCGGCTTCCGAGTCGTAGGGCCGGCGTGGAGTGAGGGCTAGAGTGAGGAAGGCCATGACGTGATCGCCAGAGATGTCTGGCAGGGGAATGACACAGACAGTCTGGACCTTGTCGCCTGAGGCTCGATCTGCAACAGCGACAGCCATGCTTTCAGGCAGTGTGCCGTCCTTAGCTTGGAGAACAACAACATCGCCCGACTTCCACGCCTTGTGACAGATGCGAGCAAGAGGGTCCTTGTCATTGGCGCAGTCGGCCAAATCAAAGCTAAGAGGTACTGCAGGGTGACCGTTTGCCAGGCCGATCGAACCCTCGAGAGAGTATCGCTGTGAAGCAGACATGGAAGAGGTCGAAGACGAGTCGTGGAATGACGGGTTGCCAGCATTTGGCACCGTGTGTAGAAGAGCATAAGGGACGTCGTCTTTGCAGCCTTCAAGACCTTCCAAGAACTCAAACCACAACTCTTTTGTGCTGTTGACTCTTGCAATGCCCTTGTTGATCTTGACAATGGCGTCTCTGCGGCGATCGATGACGACCTGTTCGGTGACTTCGGAGAACTCGTCAACAATGCCGATGGTGGTGCCTTGAGGACCGACGACAGGGATGAGGTTGAAGGACCAGAAGGTGTCTTCAGTGTATCCGTTGCGCGTCATGACGAGAGGGAGTTTGTTCAGTCGAGTGCCTCTTCCCTCGACCTCGACATACTTGATCATGTGGCGCATCTCGGACCAGATGTCAGACCAAGTTTCCTCCGCTCTTGAACCCATTGCCTGAGGATGTCTTGCACCGAACATGGAGATGCAAGACTCGTTGTAGATCATGATGTGTTCTTCGCCCCAGAGCAGAAGACGAGGGTCGGGGTTGGCCATGATGGAGAGGACGTTCTGGCGGAGGGCGTCAGGCCATGACTGGATGCTGCCCAGTGGGCCTTGATGCCAGTGGAAGTTGCGCACAAGGTGCATATGGGCCGACATGGCGGGAGAAGGCGATTGGGTCCAGTCGAGGAAGCGGCTGCCGCCATCTTCAGACATGGTGCGCCATGACGATGAAGCGACCGAGTGTCGTCGAGAGTCTGAAGATGAAGTGTAGCTGTTCTGAGAAATGGTACCGTCGGCACTTGCTTGTATCTTGTTTGACGGCGGCGGAGTCGGTTCAGACGTCGTCGTTGACGGGAGTGTTTCGTCGGCGGCGCATGAGATGAGCCATCTCTTCTGTTGTAGTGTGCATGTCCATCTCTTTCCGCCATAGCTCGCCGTCGACGAGTCCTGTGTCAAGGTGGTGGCCCAGTCGGCAAAGGCGGGCGTGTTCCAGGTCGAGGAAAGCCATCCGTCGAGAGCGGGGTTACGGTAGGCAATGTGGCCTGGTACCATGTCGCAGGTGTCGATGATGAAGGTCAGTCGGGAGTCGTGGTCGAGGAAGTCGAGCAGGCCCAAGTCGTGTAGAGCGACGTCGTTGTGGCAGCGCATGGCCAGCGTGGTTGTCGCCTTTTCCTGGCTGTCGTCCGACGGCGACATGGTCGGTCGGGCTCGCTTTTTGGAGCTGTGTTCGTCGCCCGCCATGAGTATGGTCATTGCAAGCCCATCGCCTATCAGGACTGAGAAGAAGATGCTCAGCAACAAGCATTCTTAGCAAATGTGCTTTTGCGACTTTAGCCTTTGATTCACTAAAGCACCAGTAGGGTCTGGACCCGACATCGTCCATGACCGCCGAACCGTCGAACCGTCTTCATCTTGTTGTCCCAAAGCGGCTTTTTCTTTGGACAGGATTTGAAATTCGACCTACCTCTGCGAGATGGCTGCTTCTTTGCATCAGAATTGGCCCTGATCTCGTCAAGGAAACCGCTCTGCAAAGGAAGGAGCCAGCGAAGGAAAGAGCAACCAACTGTTTTCGATGCACTTTCTCATCTTGGCAGGGATCTGCGCCTTCACGATTGCCTTTCTCCACATCTTCGCGCTTCCCAACAGCAGATGCACGATGCTTCATCGACAACATCACGCTGCTTCCAAGGAGCTCACAACAACAATGCCTTTTGCGCTTCGTGCGTCAAGAACAAGCCTTGCTATGAAAGCGCTCTGGTGTTGAACCAGTCATTCCAGCAAGACAGCCTTGTCGAAAGAATCATGTCTCTGGCATGCCCGTCGCAAGACTTGCTCGAGGACTGACGATGATCCACTCATCAACTGCTTGTCAAGGTGACCGAAAGTCTCTCCCAAGAAAAGTAGGCATCTCTACCCACCTATAAACATTTGGCCTGGCATGCCTGGCGAGCACGGATTCCTCGTATCCGGACCGCGACGCCGGAAAGGCAGCGGTCCGAAGCCTCCATCCCGCTCCCGTGCTCCCGGTGCTCCCGATGCCCCTCCGCTGCGGGATACAACATGCCCGTACGTCGCGACCTTTCTTTCCTGTTTCATTCTTGCTTCCGTTCCTTCCTTCTGATTGCCGTGCAGGATGAGCACCCCTCATCGACGTAATCGAGGACAAGACTGTGGTCTTACTCAGACGCCTGCTTGCTAATCAGCTCAAGGTAATAAGTCTGATGTGCTCTTTGTAAAAGACTACATAAACAAAGGTCAAGTACGAGCCGGACATTCTCATCCCTCGACAGTAGCTCTCACAGCACTCTGATCTAACTCATTTTTCAATCAACATCCCCCATCATGTCTCTTCCTACCACCGCCCGCGTCTTCCGTCGCAACGAAGCTAGCGACAACATCAAGCAATCCACCGAACCCCTCCCCAAGGAGCTCAAACCCACCGAGGTCCTCATCCAGATCCATGCTGTCTCGCTCAACTTTCGCGATGTCGCAATGATCCACGACCGATACCCCGCTCCTCACGATCGCCGTGGAATCCCTTGCTCGGACGCCGGCGCCACCGTTGTCGCCATCGGAGATGCAGTCACAGACTTCAAGAAGGGTGATCACGTCTCTCCTACTTTCCGCTGGCACACGCCAGACGGCGAGATGAGAGCACTGGGTGGAGACTTCGATGGCGTTCTCCGCGACTATGCTGTCTACGAATCTGACGCACTGGTTAAGAACCCCGATCACCTATCCTACGAAGAAGCTTCCACCATCGCCTGCGCTGGAACCACAGCTTGGACCTCTCTGGCCCAAGATGACCCCAAGAAAGCTGCAAACATCAAGACCGCTCTGATGCAAGGCACTGGCGGCGTCTCACTCTTCTCACTCCTTCTTTGTCTTCCTCTCGGTATAACACCCATCATGACATCCTCCTCGGACGAAAAGCTCGCTGGTCTCCAGAAGCTCGCAAAGGATGGTCAGAAGATTCAATCCATCAACTATCGCAACACCCCCGACTGGGTCGAAGAAGCCCTCAAGCTCACAGACGGCAAAGGCGTAGACGTCCTCGTCAACAACGTCGGCACCTCCTCCATGGATCAATCTTTCAAAGCACTCAAACGCTTCGGCACAATTTCTCTCGTCGGCTTCCTCGGCGGCACTCCTGAAAAAATGCCCGATGTCACCATGGCGATCTTGATGAAGCCTGCGCATGTGCAGGGTATTGCTACGGGAACAAAACAAGACCATCAAGATTTGTGCAACTTCCTGGCTGACAAGAAGGTGGATCTAAAACCTACCATTGACAAAGTGTTCGAGTTTGACGACTCACCGAAAGCATTTGAATATCTTTACTCTGGCGCTCATGTCGGTAAGGTTGTCATCAAGATCTGAAAAAAACGCAACACACATATAGCTGGAGAGAATGAGAAAAACAATTACATTCTTAGTATCACGAAAATACAGATGCGACTTTCAGCAATTTACCCTCGACTATCAATGTGAATATTTCCTCCCCTCCCCATGTGCTAATCTCTCTGTCACTTCTAGCCATCTCCCACAGCCACACCTGGTGGTGTTCCAATCTGTAGAAATGCACAATATTCTTCAAACCCCTGCAGTCGTCCGCAGAAGAGCCGCTAACTATCACACTCTCAGTGGAGGACTACACTGATCTCAGAACCTTATGCATTTCTATAGCCATGCACATGACAATAGTTCTATATACGGGGAGAGGCTAAAAGATTTCAGAATTACAGGGGTGATTTAGGGAGGGAGGGTACTTTAAATCAAGGAGTGGTAGAAACGGACTTGTGATATGTATGCGATGTGATGTATGTTGTATACAGTAATGACTTTGTGTTATCTCATGATTGTGCTCCTGCTCCTGCTCTCGTTACAAAAAACCCTTGATTAGGGGAAAAAGAGTAGCGAATGTCCCCCCTCCCCTATCCTCTCCTCTTTCCCTCTCCAACTTGCTCTGACGTTGGTACCCCTTGATGTACTGCACAATCAAATCCCCTTCCTCCCCTATCCTCCCCTTGAAGCTCTGAATTTGTTGCCGAGTCTGGAGAAGAAATTCGCCGATTTCGGTCGAGGTGGTAAAGTTGTTGGGATAGGAGTGGCGATTCGTATGAGTTGTAATTCTTGAATGGCTGGTGGTTGTGGTTGTGATGATGGGTGTCGAAAACCCACGCCCCTTTTTCTTCTTCTTTCTTCATCCCTTCCCCTGCTTCTTCTTCTTCCACTTCCACTGCTTGCATCCTCATATACGGCATTTTCTTCCAAAGCTTGCTCATAAGTCGGCGGTGCAAACTCTGGCTTATCCTCTTCTTCATCCCTGATGTTATAATTTTGATAATCAGGAGGACTAGCCGGATCGATAATTTTCCCTGCAGCGACCAGACGCAGGTATTCGAGATATATGGCTTGATGTTGAGATGCACTTGCTTCTGGGAGTTCCACCCCTGGATGACGGCGTGGAGGAGCGATGGCAGTGGTGAGTTGACGCTCGGCACGATGGTTTTGTGTAAAGACGGTTTGATGTGTGGAGGAGTGTTTTTGTGTTGCGCGAGTGCTTTTGCGGTGATGTGATGATGATGTCGAAGAATAAGCATCTTGAGGCTCAGGGGTGTTGAGACGGTAGTTGTAAAGGTGGCGGGAAGCTCGTTTGCTCATGGCGCGGCGATATGTCGATGAAGCTGCGAACTCGCTCGACACGGCACTCGAGAATGCGAGAGATGAAGAGGCCATGTTTTTGTTGTTTTGAAAGGTTGTGCGACTTTTTGGAAAGTGGGCAAAGTTGTTGCAAGAGGTTTTGATGCTGATGGTTGATATTGGTGACGCGATTCGAAGATCGGATGTTTTGGCAGTATGCGATGGAATGGGTGCAAAAGTTGTATGAGGACTTTGCGATGCGTCTTGGGAAGAACGGAAAAAAAAAGAAGATGGAGGGATGGAGAGGGGAGGCGGGTATATATACTGGACGTGAGGATAAGGAGCAAACTTGCTCATATATGGATCAAACGTCGCAACTACCGACGTGACTCATTCGGCCACGCAATACTGCTACCTGTTATGTTCTCTGAGCCAATGGAAGAAAATGACACAATGTAGCTTTGCGAGAGTAATGTAGATTCGCAGAGTGACGATGGAGAGCTCAGATGGGTTTGCCTCCACAGGGGGTTTGTTGGAATTCATACCTTTCGTACGTGATAGGAGCCTTCGTACATAGCCATGACTGACCGCATTTAAGGATGCGCCGAGTGATGAAGTCTCATGGATTGTGATATGCTCTTCACCTACCTGCTATATGGCGATCTCGGGATGCACAAAGCACTTGGCTTTAAATATGGCCTAGGGTGTTGGTAAACGAGTCGCATCGATGCTACAATGCCGTTCAGCTTGGTCGTCGGCCAATAGATCCTACAATGGTGCCGTTAGGTGTCCTCGATGATGATAAACATAACTAAAATTGTGTGAGAAGTGCTATCAAATCATGGACGGAAATAATAGCAACTTACTCGAGCATATTCGCACAGCTCCAGTGTAGGTAAATGACCCAAGCTGTCGGTTCTATTGTAGCTCTTTTGCTTCTCTTGGATTTTCTGTTTTATTCCTCTTGTTCCTCTAGTAATTAGTGATGACAAACACCGCATTCATCCTTGACACTTCATCCTAGATATCCCCCTCGTACAGTCTTCCAGGTCGGTGTCATCCATGATATCGTACTCTTCATCTTCTTCTTTCAGGTTCATCTGTTTTTTCTCTAGTCGTCGTGCTTGCGTCGTTGAAGGTGCAGGCGTCTGCCGTGCATAAGGTTCGTATGGAGGCAATTGGGCTGGCTTGAGGTTGTTCTCTTCCGAAGTATCAACGTAGCGGAGAGTCGTTTGATAGATGCTTTCGATCGACCGGAGGAAGCTACGGTTCGCTTGGAGAATCTTGACGTCTGAGTCGTTGCCGTAGAGAGAATCTCGTGGACCAGCGCTCTCGAACTCCTCAAGCGCCCGGTGCCAGAGCTGTTGGCCGATTTTTGAGCGCGAAAGCTCTTCCCATAACTGGCAGAACATCTTGATCTCCTCGATGTTGATTTTTTTGAGGCTGTTGGGCTGGCACATGGTTCTGAAGTAGAGTATCAAGAGAAGTCGATTGTGCGGAGATGTCAGAAAAGGAAGAGAAACGAAATGCGAGTGGAGCTCGACGGGAGTGCTTGATATATTGTGACCAGATGCAAACTTTGTCTGATTCAGCCAGCGAGTCAGATCTCGAGGCGGGGAGTTGTGAGTCCATTGTGAGATGGTTGGTGTCAAATCCACTGCCACCACGTAGATTTTCTTGGAAAGCTACCGATTCAGCAGCAACGCTGGGACATTCGTGACCACGGGAGGCCAGCAGCCGGTCGAAGTTGAACAAATCACAGACGTTTCCGTAACGAACTTCTTTCGTGAACAGATCATATTCCTGCTCGATGGCACGCACTGTGATCATTTTCAGCTATCTTACCTTGGCGTATGTTGAGTCCCGAGGAGTTGAAAAGAGTATGTTGACAAGGCAGAGGCAAGGGTCCAGATTAGTGCCTGTTTGATGCGTAATCGTGCTCCTCGCAAGAACGCAGAGGTACTCCGAGGACTCGGTGTGATCATAAGACAACGACTTGGCTTCCAGACAAGTACTTCGTTCACAGACCATATGGCATTGTCGCAGTGTGGATTGTCCGAGAGCGTCACAGATGGGGAATGCGAGCTAAATACAAAACGTCCTCAAAGAATCCAGAGCGTCTTGTGTGAATTAGTCTGGTTCAGATGTGCTTCGTGGATAGCGAAGCAGTCGATTCGTGCGGTGAAATGGAGAAGACTCGTGCGATATCGAAATCATCACCGAAAACAGAGGCTGAGCTGATTTCCGCACGTAGAGGCTCATTCATGGGCGTTGGCAGGTTATTGTTGTGACAAACGTGATCATCGCCATGTCTGGGCGCAGGACGCAGGCAGGAAAGTGCGAGAAAGGATGGCGGACATACCGCGAGCGCTTCGACGCCACGGGCGGGGATAATACAGGATGTCGCATGTACGACATCACTAATTAGTCCTGTAGCCTTGCGCGTGTCTGCACAATCATTTCGCGATGGGACCCGAGTCGCTGCTCAATGGCAGTTGGACGGTCGTTGTCTCGTCTGAGCGGCGTTGGAAGTGCCAAGCAAGAGGCCAAAGCAGGGTCAGGCGAAGTTTGCCCGTCGGTTTCACCAAAGCTGGGCAAACTTTTGATCAAGAACTAGATGAAAGTGGCAGAAGCGAATGAGAATTTCACGGGCCCTAAAAACATGCGAAAGAGGCTTTCTGGACAACTTCGATCAGTCGTCGTTGATACGGTCGCTCGAAAAATTCGATACATTAATACAAATACAAAAAATTGTCAAAGATGATCTCAAGGCCATCAGTCATGACTGCCAGATTGCTCCAGCAAAGGATCTGTCTCTGTGGCTTCATGCTCGACTGTCTGACCGTCTTTCTCCTTCTTGTAGAAAGTAATGGCCATAACCAGCAGAGCTCCCTGCAAGACACCAGTCACGCAGTAGACAAACCAAGTACTCCAGCCCTCCCATCCGACTCTCAACCACAAGCTGAATGCGAACAAGAAAGCACCTGGGACTTGAATGACCATAGTTGCGATACTCAGGCTCAGGACTTGCTTGACCTTCCAAGTCGTGTAGAGCTGGGGAATGTATTGAATGGAAGAAAGTATGGCGGCAAGGATCCCGAGGAAGTTTGCCCAGCTGAGGAGGTGACTGGGTAAGCGGAAGAGAAAGATTGTGGAGATGAGGCCGACAGTGAGAAGAGAGACCAGAGACACGACACCAACAATTACAGCATCGCGCTTGCGGGGCGTATCAGGGCTGAGATGCTCTGGAGGAGTCTGCGCAAATGCATCTCTGGGGAAGAAGACCAGGAAGAGTACCATACTGTTGCTGTTGTCAGCTTCTCATGTGAAGAACAAAGATGGAGAAAGCAGCTTACATGGTCATGAAGCAGACCCATTGTACGCCGATCTGTACGACGCCGAGAAGCGCAGCTCCGCAGGCAGTTCCAGAAATCTCACGACAACATGCCATATCATGCTGGCTAGCCGGCAGGACAAGGATGTTTGCGAGTGCGGCGATGGATGAGATGGTGCCGAGTAGGACCCACCAAGGCGAGAGGCCTGCAGAGGTGCCATGTCGGATTATCTTCACATGTTGTGGTATATACGAGACTAGGATACCAATCACAAGCTGGCTGTTGAAGTAATATCAGAATCTGATGGAGCCTTGATGGCTTTGGGGGAAACTTACACGGAGAGGCCGAGAACCCAAGGGTTCGGGGAAGCCAGGTGCTCGCAGTATGGGTCGGCGGTCATGGTTGTTGAAAGGTGCGTCGACGGCGAAGAAGATGCAAAATATTCCTGATGTTATATCAGGTCGACAGAGATGAGACAGATCTATGGATGATGATGGTCATGTGGGATAAGAGCAGGAGGTTGGTGGTTGCGGCGAGCGCGGACAGCGGAGCAAGATTACGCGACGCGTCGGACTCGTATCTTGGCGATGACGATGCCCTCCTGCCTAATTTGTAACTTCCGTCCATACACCGTGACACCACCGCATGTCGAGTTCTATGTCTCGATGTATGGTCCTGCTCCAATCCATGTCAAAAAGACCAACACAGTCCGAAGTCGAGAGGGATGCGAAGCGTGTTGTCGAAAGCGACGCAAGGTAAAAAATTTCGTAACTTGAACTTCATGAAGTGCTGAGAACGGCTCAGTGCGATGAAGGCAAACCGGATTGCAAAAGCTGCTTGCAGCTCCAAGTCGAATGTCGCTACGTTAGCAAGACCATCGAATTCCGCAATGTTTCCAGATGGACAGCCCAGAAAGTTAACCAAGTGAGGTCCGGACGCATGAATCCGGTACCGATTGAGAAGGGATGGCTTTCAACTGACCAGCAAGCTGCTACTCAACACCGTGTAGAACTACTATGTTGGTGGAACATCACATCTTGTTTGAAGATGTAACCCATACTCCGCAGTATTGACAGCATGAAGCTTCCTGTCCATGAAGAAATGTATTTGTCACACTTGCACGATCATGTGCATTTCATCTTGCCAGCAAATCTGGATGATCTTCAAAGGCTCGCGATCCATAGTCGGACCGTCTTCCATGCAACTATTGCTCTAGGTGCTGTGTGCTTAGCAGATCTCATTAAATCATACGTCCAAGACAAGACCTCAGTGTACTATTCTCATTCTGCCAACAAGGCCATGACCAGAACACGCTAAGAAAGCCTTACATCTTGCCACAAATTTTATGTCCGCGTATTGGGACGTAGTATTAGCAGTAACATATCCATTCATTATGTTTCCTACTCATAAATATAATAAGTTTGTAACATCTTGTTAGCATATCCGACAGCATCCTACCATCAATCAAGAAGCCCCTCAGACAAAAAAACCACATAATCCACCGGCGCAGGTTCAATCCCATCCGGCGTACCCACAATCTCCAACAAATCCCCCTCTCTAACATCAACATTTCCAAACGTGATTCTCCTCGCCGAATGTCCGTCTAAATAAATAGAAGGCGTATGACCAAGATAATCCTCACTATCCCCTTTCCACATGCCAACTGTCACGTTACCAACTCGAATCTCAAACCTCGACTTTCCACCGTATAAATCGTAGAAATTGACACCAATGCTGTAGATTCCAGAAGGAAAAGATAAGGTGGTGGATATAGAGCCAACAGTGGAGTTTGAAGAGGTTATTACAGCGCGATGGTTGGACGCCGTTTCGAATGGATTGACGGTGTAGATTTCGTAGCCATTTAAATCCATGTTTTCCGCTTCTATGCGCCAAGGGTGATTACCAACGCGATCGTGCTCATCAGCGATTCCGGAGATGTTGTGGTAGAAATCTACAATGGCATCGCGCCAGATGATGGAATGGCCGGCTTGGTACTGCAGACGGTATAATTGTTCATCGAATCTCTGGTCGTCGATTTTGCCTTGCAGAGATTGCCAGCGTGCAGCAAATGTTTGCGCAGTTTCTGCACCGGCGTAGTGGGCATCGTAGAAATGCTGGATTATTGTTTTCCCTGATTTGAGGCGTTGCGTGTAGGGGACGTGGTGGAACCAGAGGAGTAAGTCGTCAGGTGTGGTTGAGATATTTTCGTACATGGCGGCGATTTGGGGTGGGTAGGTGCCTGAGAAGCCTGTGCCATTGGAGACAGTACGGTCCATACCGATGGTTTCGTGATCTGCGCGTGTCCATTGTCCCCAGCCGTTGGCGTCTTGGGACTGTGGATTGGGTCCGAAGTGAGTGTAGAGGATATCGGTCAATGTCTGGATGCCGAGGTTGCCGCTGTAGTTCTCATACGCCGGCCAAGATTCGACAGCCATCTGGGTGATGGTGTCGATGACATTCTGATACAAGCCAAAAGTAAGTCTTGTCCAGTCCTCGTGAATTTTCGTGGTGTCTTGAGTAGGGTCCCAAGCAAGCTTTCCATATGCGTAGAAGTTTGCCATGGACAAATGACTTCCCAGCCACGTCTGGTTGGTTCCGACATTGACGACAGCGGCATAACCACCAAGGGACCGCTCGAAAGTCCTGCCTGCAAGTATGTCCCTGACAAGTGAGGTCTCGTTATCAACCCTCATATCGAAACCCAGCACAGTCTCCCAAAGCGGCGGTAGGTAGACCAGATGAGTCTGCTGACCCAGATACTCCTGCGAGACTTGCAACTCGACCGCCATGCTAGTTTTCCTTAAGTTCGCAAACAGCGGCGAAGCAGGCTCCCTGACTTGGAAATCAATAGGTCCATACTTGATCTGCACAATAACATTATCATCAAACTCGCCATCCAGAGGCTTGAAGAAATCAACAGCGGCGTTCGCACGATCGGCCTTCCAGTCACTTTCGTTGAGTTGGTTGTACACAAAAGCGCGAAACATGACAATACCACCATACGGATGCACAGCTTTTGCGAAAAGGTTTGCTCCTTCTGCGAGAGTGCGATTGTAGGTGATTGGTCCCGGTTGGCCTTCTGAATTCGCTTTAACCAGATAACCAGCCATGTCTGGGATCATGTCGTAGATCTGGAAAGTTACGTTTGTCCACCAGGTGACGACTTCTGGATCGAGAGGGTCGAAGGTCGTGAGATTTGCTTGGCCCTTGATGCCTTGCGTCGGAGATGCAAAGTACAGGGATAGACCGATTTGGACACCATATGGTCGCATTGTGTCTGCGATGCGACCAAGACCATTGATGTTGACGGGAGCCAAAAGTGAAGCATTAGCATTCACGTTATTGACAACGATGGCGTTGATGCCTACAGAAGCCAATAGACGAGCATATTCTGCGACGCGAGTCAAGTCGTCAACGATAGATCCATTGGCGAAGAAGATGGACGCGCCACCAAATCCGCGTTCGATGCTGCCGTCCAGATTATCCCATTGATTGACCCAACGAATCGGAGCGTCAGGATTAGATGCATATGCGACAGATGAAAAGTTTCCCTGTGCCAGCATTGACAGATATTCGAAAGCTCCGTACAATGCGCCTCGCTCGTTCTGACCCAGGATCTGGACAGTGCTGCCTTCCGTACTAAGCCAGAAGCCGTCTTCCTTGAGATTTACAGTCCGAGAAAGGTTGCCATAAGCATTAACGTATGCATCGACAGTGCCGACAATGATGTACTCGTGCGTGCTGTCAGATGATACATGGCAGTCTTGTCCAAGGATACTCTGGATACCCCGCTGTAGTTCCTGGCCTGCTGTGTAGACTGGACTAGTCTTTGTGGTGTTCAAAACGATGATGTTGTGTGGAAGATATGGCCATGACACCGAGGAAGGCAAAGAAGCATATCGTAGCCATCCGCTGAGGCCGTCTTCTGCAAAGGCCAAGCCAATCAATACAAGAGATGGAATAATGCGCATGTTGATATGATGGATGTGAAAAGTCTTGGAAGGGAAACCTCCCTACAAATATATATGTCTTGAATGAGGGATGATGATATCCCTGGGCTGTCGGTACTTGAGAATGTGGGGAACGACGATCTTGAGGAGAACATGGGGGGGTTCCATCAATTTAGCCTATACCATTATTTTGGCTTTCGGAACATTGTCGATCTTTGAATGAGAAGCCGGCAATACAGGTGAGTAACACCTCTCGAGGAAGTAGAGATTCTCTTCATATGTCACGTCCAACTAGAAACCAGTTCCACCCTTCTGTCCGTTACTAGGATAGAACTCTCCATTCCCAATGTACTGTCCCTGCCCCTGATAGACCCAGTTGCTGATATACGAAGGAATGCTGCTCTTTGTGCTACCATTGTTGGTAGCATAAACGCCGACGAAACAGACTATCCGAATGTAAGCTTGGCATACGACTTTCAATTCTCGAGGGCTTGGAATACTCACCAGTAAACCCATTGGATACCAAGGTAGCAGGAACAGTAGCAATTTGTTGCATTCTACCAGCTTTTGGTCCAGCAGAGAAGGAGAAGTGTGTTGTGTTGTAAGCTTGAATCTGCAATGTCAAAACTTGCTTGTTCCACTTCTGCGGAATGGTGATAATGATATCCTTTGGGGCACCTGGACCCTCGGCGTGGAAGCGGGGCGGTTTGTCTGCGGCCGATGAAAGTGATACCATCAGTCGGGAGGGCAGTGGCATCACCCGTTAAGTTCGAGCGAGAAGGGAGGAGTCGCAGCGTGTTCGGGTGACCTCTGGGTGAGACAGCATAGTTCTCTGTCTTCGGGGAGCGCCAGTAGCTGAAGTGCGAAGGGATGGCAGAGCCAGGGGAGAACTTTAGTAGTCAGCGTCCTTTACAAAAGCACCACTGCCACGGATATTCTTGTTTACTGCTGGCAATGGGCCAGACATTCTGCCTTTGACAGGTCCTCCAAGTACTGGCCATTGACCTTCCTCCCACTTAGCAGGATACAGAACGGTCTCCCTGCCCATCGGCCAAGTTTCGTACTCAGGACCAGAGCGAGTAGCCAATGCAACACCCCACCAGTTGCCTGCAGTATCTTGGAAGAGATCGGCATGACCGACCGTCTGGAAGTACTGGCTGGTATTGTATGCAGTGAGGATGGGATTGGCCGGGTTGGCTTCGAAAGGTCCTTGAGCAGACCTGCCTCTACCAATGGTGACTTGATGAGCTTGTGCCGTGCCACCTTCTGCGAGGAGAAGATAGTGATAACCAGCTTTGAGCATCATGTGCGGCCCTTCCGGAGGTTGAACAGCAGTCCCATTCCACAAGAAGCGATCTGTAGTTGTGTTTCCGGAAAGCATGCTAATGTTGACCTGGTGGATTTCAGTAGTGAAAGGATCATTCTGAACAGTCTTGGCAAAGGCCGAATAGACAGTGCCATCCGTATCCCAGAAGAGATCAGGATCGTAGCCAGGAATCTCGGTTGGGGTAACGTTCGTCCAAGCATCATTATTGTATGGGTCGGAAGTGCTCCAATATCTCGTGGCAGCTCCGACACAAGAATTGATGATCCAGAATCTCTTGTTGTGCTATCTCAATGTTGGGGCGTACCATCCTTGCTGCTGACCAGTGATATTGCCGAAAGTGAGAAGTTGCTCAGGTCTGCTAAAAGCGTGACCAATGAGTCTGAAAAACTCTGTAGATCCTTGCTTGCATGGATTGGGATACCAGGGAAGGCGAGGAAGGTTGAAGTTGCACAGAAGAAGGTGTTGTCCCATTCTTTGACGAATACACAACTTGGATCAGGGTTGAAGCCGGGAAGGATGGGGTTGTAGATGGTCGAGTTTTGTTGCTTTGCAGGTTGTGCGCTGCCAATTCCAGTTAGACTGGCAGCGACGAAGAAAGAGAGAGCTTTCATCTTATTGCAATGCTCAGGATTTGTCTTGGTCAAGAGATCTGAGGATCTGAGGAAGGAGCGAGTCGCGATGTATTTATCCTCGTACCATTTTTGCAGGGAGTCTTGGCCGCTGAAGCCTCCTGCCATATGAGGTTGCCAATTCGACCATGGTTCTCTCATCTGCATACAAACACATCAGGCTAAATGAGTATTCGCAGAAGACCCCTCATATTCTTCATGAAGCTGATCATGAAACTGCGGGGTGCACATCTTCCCCTTCCCGAGCCTCGTATTGACGACATGATATACAGTGTCCTGCATTGCTTCATTGCGCCAGAAATTTGGAGTTTGTGCGCTCTTTGCAGATTTGCTGCGCCTCTTCGCAGAACATACCCGGTATTGCCTAATGATGGATATTGCGACACTGTTTAAGAATTTGCTGATTCTCATGGGGTATCTGTTTTGCAACTACTTCAGCCGTCTGTTCAAACGAAGGGCAAGATGACATGACTGGCATATTCACCACCGAGATGAACGTTGTGCTGTCCCTTGTTTCTCTCCTCAACTTGAGCTTTCTTGGGTCCTCTGCCCTTGAACTCATCAACCAGAGGATACTCGCCCGAAACCTGTACGCTCAAAGATTCACCTTCCTCAAAGTCCATGCCCATCGCCCAGAGAC
The DNA here is from genome assembly GCA_022813425.1 of Aureobasidium lini. NCBI lineage: Eukaryota > Fungi > Ascomycota > Dothideomycetes > Dothideales > Saccotheciaceae > Aureobasidium > Aureobasidium lini. Next base: position 133,620 of record JAKLML010000054.1, read on the forward strand.
CGATTTCAAGCTCAACGACAGTGCCGGGAGTGATCTTCTGCACTTCGTCGTGAGTGTGGAAAGGGTATTGGGGGTGCAATGCCTTTGCGGGGTCAGTCTTGCGGTGAGAGGCGCGGAGGATACCAGTAGGACCGAAGTAGATCATCAGGTTGCTGTAGTCGGACTCAGGGATAGATGCCGTGTCGGGGTATGGTGCGTGAGACCAGGGAATGTTGATGGCAATCATTGCCTTTCCGTCTTTGTCGAACTTGCGAATCAAGACGTAGACGACCATGTCATTCAAGTCGTCACAAGACATGTAGAGCACTGCTTTCGGCAATCCCATCAATCTGGTCTTCTTGTCGAAGCGGAGGTTGAATGCTGCATGTGCAACAGGGTTGCTGCCACTTTCTGAATTGTATGATACCACACTCTTCTCGGTGGGTGCTGACTCGAGGAGATTGTTCTTCTCGCCAAGGTACAGCTTCTTGTAGTCGGTGTTGGGGATGGGGAAGTCTTGTACCTCGACGGGGTAGACGGCATCCTTGTCTCCGAAAGGTAGAGAAGACATTCTGACCTTGGGAGTCTTCTGCCAGTCATTGTCCTTGCCCTTCAAGAAGTGGTCGAAAAATCCAGCGAGCTCGTCCATCGACTCTTTGACAGACCAGAGATCGAACCATTCTTGGTAAGGGTCCCATCTGAGCCATTTGTTCTCTGTATTGACCTCCATCCAGCCGCGGATGGATCCCATGGTGTGTACGAAACTCGAGTAAGAAGCGACAACGTATGTCGGGATCTTAATCTTCTCGATTTTGGCACGCTTGTCCTCCCAGTACGGGTTCATTATGTTTGAACGGCGGTACATCTCTTTGAAGTCCTCGACACCTCTCTTGCCGCGAATGACGTGCTCGATGATAAAGTCAAAAAGGCCATTGTCCCAGGCACCTCCACGTACGAACTGTTCTCTGTAGAGATCTCCGCATGCTTCCCAGGGGGCGATGGCTTTGAGTGATGGTGGTTGCTGGGCGGCGATGAACCACTGGACGATACCGAGATGCGAGTTTCCTGCAAGACCGACGCTGCCGTTGCACCTGCAAACCGGTTAGATGTCTGCGTTCGTGGTAGAGAAGATGATGGACTCACCAATTCATTTTTGCCAGCTCTTCGATGACCTGCAAACACTATTAGCATGTTTCTCATGTTGGAAACGAGACAACGGGGAGTACGATCATCAAATCCATCTTCTCCTTCCTGGACCCCCATGATGACGATAGAACCGTCAGAATCACCTGCACCTCTTGCGTCGACGTTGACAACAGCAAAACCTCTCGGGCAGTACTCCGCCGGATCAGGACCCTCGAATCTCTCAAGACCACTGAGCGCTCCCTTCGGTACTCCACAACCCCATTTCACCTGTGACAAGTCAGCGTTGTACCCTGAATCAACCTTTCTAAAAACCGACCTTCGACATCATCTCAATGCCATTATGCTTCTTGCCAAAAGGACTCCACGCAACAATCGCAGGCACCTTTTCAGCACCATCACTCCCCACAGGCCTGAAGATATCACAGTACAATGTACAGCCATCGCGGACTTTGACAGCGACATCATGCTCAACGATCATATCTTCAGAAAGCGGGCGAGCGTCTTCTCTGAATTTCCAGCCTTGAGGTAGGGTTTCTTTGCGAGGGTTGAAGCCTTGATAGCCATTGTCGCCGATAGTTGGGGGCTTTGTGGGTGTGTTTGCGACTTGGAATGCGACAGGCATGATTGTGGTGGTGAATGTGCGGTGGAGGTGGATGAGGGTTCTTCTTCCAACAGCGAAAGGGCGATGTATTATGTTCATGGCTCCATCTCAAGGGGGCCAGAGAGATCGACTGTTATTCACATACATGATCTTGCTCGACCGCACCCGGCCGCTGCTTACATTGTACGTCTACTGAAGTTCTTGAGCAAGTGTTGACACGCAACCTTGATGTTTTGTCGGCATGTGGAGGAATGTGCAAAAGTCTCCGGGGAAGCTGGAGCTGACCCGCGCTCGCCCGAGTTCTGCCAAGCTGCGAGCCTCAGGGTTTGTCCGAACTCCGAGAAGCCCTGAGCCGAGGTTGTTCCTGCGTTTTGTAAACTCTCCAATCTCGAAATCATCGTCTCGACGACAACACTTCAACTCGTCATACAACTGTATGCGACTGCAATGCAAAATCATGTCGGGAGTGGAGTAACTTGTATCGTTTGATAAAATATAGCCTAGACTAATTCCTTAGTTCTTGATAAGTGCTTCTGCTATGCAGTACATCTCCCTGGACCTGCAATGTTTGACAAAACGGATCTAGGCATTGGTTGAATAGTCGCGTGCCGCACTAAGACGGCGGACATGGGCGAAAGCTGATCACCCATCATATCTCCATGTTCTGAACACCATCTCAGCTGACAGTCGCAGCGAACAGAATTCTAGATGATAAGGAAAGTAAGAGACAAGTCTGGAGGCTCCTTGTCGTGAATCCGCGCCCACGCTGTTTGGGATATCGGGTGGTACAGCGAGCCGAGTTTCGCGAACTGACGACGTGGTGAAAGTTGCCTGCTTCTGTTCTGGCGTCAAACCTTTCTCAACTGGCGAGCTGAGTTCGAGTTGTCGAAGGGCTTCGAACAGAGGAGGCAGATATTATGGACATGCAGATGACTCTACTCAACGTTTGTCCCGCTTGTTGGTATCTTGTTCGCGTATCATTTCACCCGTTGTAGTGCTGCTGGAAAGTCGGAAACTCCATGAAGCTGTCCCAAGTGTCGGAAGGACCGAGCAGTCCATCGATATGGCCTTGGTCCATGTGTGGCATAGTCATATCGTGACCAACCATCATCTCATTCCAGCCATCCGTAGGTACTGGAATCGTGTGGGCTGGCAGGACATAGCCATCTGCCACAGTTCCAGTTGTGCCAGCTGCCGAAGGCATCTCCTGGGTCGTCAGATGGCGGAGAATATCATGGACAGAAAGATGGGACATGGAGAAGTTCTGCTCAAGACGTGCCAGAAGCTTCTGAATTGATGCTGAGCCCTTTGCGGCGTGAATAGCGGCGTGGCTGTACTTGCTCAATTCTTGGACAACTTGTTTCAGCAGATGGACATGCTCCTGTCTTTTCTGAGGTGTGTAATCTTGTGGATTCATGAGTATGTCGAGAGATGTGTATACCGCAGCTGCAACAGTTGAGGCCGAAATCGTCCAGACAAGCTTGTATACTCGGGGCACCGGAGACAGGTAGCTGTGTAGAATGCTCATAGCTGAAGCAATGGCTGCCTCGCGATAACGGGTTTGCTCGCTGCCGATATTCCCCACGGCCAAGGTACGTGCGATGCTGAGCAGCATAAACTCAATGCCATGGGTTATGAGGAACCGCTGAAAAGTGATCCAGCTATGCGTGGCCTCCCATTCCTCGTCATCAATGTTGGCAGGGAATTTGTTGGACAAATGCAAGGGCAGGTTTCTCTTGACAATCTCAATCTCCTCCAGCGCTTTGATGAATTTGGATGCGTTCTGGTGCGTGTTGACTTTGATGTAAATGTAGAAGATGTACGACAATCGGCACATGACGGACTGATAGACGAGTGGCGAGGGGCTGGAAGTGTGCGTTGTTGTTTCGATGATCACGTCATGGTTAGCCTCGTTCTCGGTCGAGAACTTGCAACAAAAGCTGGCTGGGGTGATAGCTGGTGGACGGGACCAGGATCCTAGCCTAAATGAGGTGTTAGGATGGTGAGTTCGAGTCCCAGTTTTGGATAGCCTTCGACGTACCAGTCTCGGATAACATAAGTCCACCAAACGCGACGGCCCAATTCGCGTCTTTCGAAAGTCGACCATTCAGGCCTATTGCTCAAGTGTCTAGCGTGAGCAACTTCACTGCCCAGACGATGCATGTCAAGACAGCGCGCGATACTGGCTGCCCAGCCGGTGAACAGCCACTCTCGTTGAGGTTCGCCAAAGTTGGAGTGGCAGAGAGTCAGTACTGACAGCGCCTGTACAATTCTCAAAGATGGCGAACCCGAGCAGCCATAGCGTTCGACCTCTTTCAGAGCAACCTCATACCACAGGCGCGACGTGTGAACAGCATATCTCATCTCATCATGTTGCTGATACTGATGAAGATTCAGCTGAGGTAGATCCGATATGGCAGGCACTTCCTCAGGATCTAGGTAGAGCAGACCAGTGGCCAGAAGAGCAAAGTATAGGGCGAGCCAAGGTCGATCCTTGGCGTCTAGCGGGACACCATTGTGTATTTGGTTCCAGAACTCTTCGTGCTCTGCGACAAACTCGGGCGCATGCACAGCACCGTGTAACCAACCAAGCGTCCTTAGCGAATACGTCACTAGCTGTTCGCTGATCTCTCTCGATGGAAGGAGGAGGAAGACAGGGTCGGTCGAGGGTTCGTATAGGCGATCGGCCATATCTTTTTCCGACAAGGCAACAGGGTCCGAATCGTGCGACACTTGGAGGTCGAACTGCTCAAGAGCAGGTACAAGGTCTTCGAAGGCGGTCATGGACGTCTGACCTTGATGCGACTCTGGTTTAGTGCCGTGAGTATGCCCACATGGTTTTGACAGGGCTAGTGCAGTCTCGAGTTCGGCGATCTGCGCCTGGAGAGCGCATCGCTCTTTGAGCAGTTCATCGACGGTATTGTGCTCGGAGTCTGCAGAGAGACGATCGACGGTGCTCGCCCTGACTTGATCAGTTGATGTTCAGACGGACTGCATGTAGAGGGTGTTGAAAGAGGGGACATGGCCTGGACGTACACTGTAAGCATGCCCCGGACGCGGGTGATGGGCCGCTGGCATTCGTGGGCGAGATTCCGGCGCACACATGGCTTACACGGGATCTTCTTGTCGCACTTGATCTTTCGCCGGCTGCACTCGACGCATGATCGCGAGACACGCTGCGACGACCGGATGCTCTGTTCGTCCATGTTGAACGCTACAAGAAAGTCTTGCGGACGAACAGAGGGAAACAAGGCATGTAAGTGGCTTGTCAAAAAATGTCCCGGATCTAAAGGTGCTGCTAATACTTCGGAACTCGGTCATACTTACTTGGCAACCCCTTTGAAGCTTGGTTCGAGTTGATTAGATATACTTTTTCTATCGACTCAGCCTGATAGATGTATAGCGTGGACCCTGTCTAGACTTGCCGTTTTGGGTCTGCCGCCTCGCGCCAAGACCTCTTTAGAGTCCCATGAAAGGGCCGTCCGTGGGTCAGAAGATCGAGTAGTTGTCATAGACTTACAGAGGAGCTTTGTTTTCCACATCCAGGTCAATTTGCGCACGAAACTCGAGTCTGTAAGGCACGAGAAACGTCGACTGTCAAGAGGATCTCCCCAGACACCCCGCATTCTGACTCGAGAAAGGCTCGTTCCCTCCACGATCGGCTGGTTCGGCTTCGGACCTTCCTCTTGAGTTGATTGGTTGATTCGGTCAAGTGCGGGTGAGCTTGCGGCAGGCTTTTCTAGAAGCTCTCGCATAGCTGCGAGTTTTTATTACCGTCGGCGCATCATTTCAAGGCGTCGGCACATCGCACAGCAATCACTCGACAGCATTGACCAAACTGTCTCCTTGCAGTGTGTGATTGGACAATTTTACGAGATCCTGATGCTTTGAAACAGCTCAACCATCGCCATCGCCGTCGCCAGGCAGGCGCTGGGCGCGAAGTTGCTGACATCCGTCAAACGTTTCGAGGGCCGCTGCAAGCCGGCAATCCCTGTTGTCGGTACCGTAAGTTCGTCGACAGGAATGGTATCGTGCTTATCTCGAGAATCTCCAGGCATTCAATGCATTCTTGTCGTCCCTGGCGTTCCTGGAAGCTGAAGCCGGTCGCCATCAGATCTATTGAACCTGGCTGACTGACAAGAATGGACTCTGGATGATGCAGCGAGCAAGCCCATGACCAGCGGTATCAGTGCCATTTCTCCTATCATCCGTGCTTGATGCGATCACGACCCGCGAATCAACGATCTCACGACATAGCCTATGTTCTCCATGAATGTTGGCAAATTACCTGCCATCCCGGTTGCACACCGGTGTGTCTCTTCTCGGATAAGACATCATCCGGTAGTTTTTTGAGGTGCGCTTGCGGTGGTAGTCCTGGATTTGACATTCACCAGGGTTGTCATGTTCGTTGCCGCTGGTCAACCAGAACGCTGTGTCCAACCGTCTGGACTTGGTCGGATATGCTCTAGGAATTTTCGTGCGCGATATGCACCCTTGAAGGCCGATCCCGCCATGAAGGTTGCTTGGTTGGTCACTTGAAGCAAATGATCCAGATCATTCGAATTTATCGGATTCCTTTCGAATGGATGTTCCAGCACCTGGTACTCTCGTCCTCATATCGATCATTTCTGCCGGAGTCCTGGATCCGCGATCATTCAGGTGAGATACTGACGTGCTGGGATATGTCTGTCTCGACTCGACTGCCACAGCCGTCAGAACACCACACCACACCAGGTATCTCATTTCGTCAGTGAGATCTTGAGCAGACGCAACGCTCAGAAGTCATTTGTATCGAAGAGACTAGCCATGAAGGTGCATTCTATAGTCGAGCTGGAGTTGTCGCTGGACTCGTGTTCGTCGGTACACCCAGATATCCCTTTGGTTCCAGGAGTTCGATACCGAGGAAGTACGCTTAGGATTTGATGAACTCCGGAAGTAGCAAGCATTCTCATCTTCAATGTTGCCCAGTTCCAGGTCCAGGTCCAGACAACCAGTTCTTACAGGTCCGTAGCGTACTCACGTCAATGTAGTCGTCTCAAGCTGTACTCACCTCAAGGCAAGAGATGTTAACATGATCATGACGTACCAGCCATACACCAACACCGAAGCCTCCAGCCCGAATCTAACAATCAATTTTTGTACCAACGAACAAACAAAAAAGCGAAGCAAAGAGAAGAAGTGCAGAGGTGGCAGACGGTCATGTAATACTCAAAACCACGCTATTGATTAAATTCGCCAGAGGACGGCCGAGTTTTTGGTCTTGTACCCATGCATGCAAGGAATACTTCGGCCGAATTTATGCATGATATCGTTGCGTGGTCTGAGCTTTTTGTGCAAGGTGGTATGGTGTGTATGGGCAGGGTTGTGGGGTTCGCAATGGTTTTTGATTGGGCTTTTGTTAAATAGCGACAACGACGGGTACTTGTTTATCAAAAGGCTGTAGGATATCTTTTCCTAGTATTTAGACTCGGCTCAAGAAGTTTGGGAGGAATTGAGCCAAGGGGTGGTTGTCGACGACCGAAGATAGCTTTCTGATAATCCAATTTCTGAACATGGACCCAAACCACCTTCTTCAAGATTGCCTTCGAAACAAATGCCAGCAGATACACTCCATGACGTAAGATACAAGTGGCAGCCGAGGCGAAACAGCAGAGCATCTAGAGTATGAATATCTCAACGTGCATTTTTCTCTTTCTATCTATCGCACGATGCATCTAGAAACAGAAACAGTGACTGCCAACAATTGATGCCACTGTAATTCTACAATCATGTGCCAATCAGATATCAGCCTTTGACAACGAAGCCCTTCGCCCAATCAACGCAATAGGCTGCGGCTGTTCATCAGCAGGAACAGCCACTTTGACCACCCCATCACTATAGACTTCAGACCCAGACCCCGAGTCCTCCTCCGGCAAAGCATTCTTCGTCTTCTTCCTCCTAACCTTATCATCCAAAAACCTCACCACCGCCAACGTAACACCCACAGCCAATATAGCAATATTAACGCCAAATGCCCTCCGATATCTAGGGCTATCATCACTGCGGAAGATTTGAGCACCGTAAATACCGGCGATATTGGCGCCCATGATTACCATTGCCATTGCTAGAGCTCTTTCTTCAGAGTCGGTACAGGTGAGAGACATCCAGGTGATATTTAGGGGGTGGGAGAAGGTGCCGAAGGTTTGGGTCCAGACGACGCCAAAGTAGCGGACGCCGCGGTTGTCTATTTCGGTGAAGATGCGGTTGAGGACGTAGCCGAAGAGGTGGAGACTCAAGCCCGCCATGACGGTTTCGCCGCGCCGTGAACTGAGGAAGGAAGAATAAGTACTAAGTGTCGTCACGGCGCAGAGAGGAAGACTTACTAGCGATCAGAGACATAGCTGAAGGAGTACGAGACGGGGATCTGAAGGAAGAGACCAACAGCCGCCAAAGCATTGGCAGAAAGACCTCCAAAGCCAAAGTCCTTGACGATGGAGGGGGCATATGTGTCAAAAGCACGCTGAGGTCCATTGTTCGACAACGTGATGAGGAAATGAACCCACATGCGCCAGTTGCTAAAGGCTTTTCTGAAAGCGGTCAAACTGATCTTCTTCTTCTTCTTGCCCTTGGCTGGGTCGTCAAGTAGAACACGGCTGCGGAGGATGTGGATTTCCCGAGGTGTGAATAATGCTCGCTTGGGCAGGAAGGTCGAGCACGGGTTGCGGAAAGAATCAGGGAGGAAGAAGCCGAAGATGAAACCACAGAGACAGGTGAAGCCGCCCATCAAGACGAACAACCAGAACCAACCGGGTCTGCCAGCGACACCACGCATGTGGAGGATGCCAAAAGCGAGGAGCTTAGCAGAAGCTTGGCCGAATTGGTTGCCAAAGTAGAAGACCATGACACGTTTCGCCGTTTCCTTGCGAGTATACCAGGTCGATATCGTCCACAGACCACCAGGAATGAAGCCAGACTCTGTCAGGCCGAGGAGAAAGCGAGTGGCGATGAAGGATGCGTAGTTGTTTTGGAAAGCTTGGAAGGTGCTGACGGTACCAAAGAGGAAGAGTTGTAGAGTCAACCATTTGCCAGGGCCAACGCGATAAAGAATCATGTTGGACGGAATCTCGAAGAGGACGATACCCAGAGATAACATCTGTTGGCCGACATTGAACTCGTTTTGAGTGATGCCGACATCCCTTCTGAAGTTATCTGTGATGGCGTTTGCGATGTTGCCACGGTCGAGTTCTATGGTGGAGTGTTAGCTAGTACGGTATGGGAAGCAGACAAGTCTCTTCCGAAGGCAGAAGAAACCAAGGGTCAAAATGGGCATAACAAGGAGATCAAGCCTGGAAAGGAGTAAGCATCAACCTGTCTAGATTGGTCGGAAGATTATACTGACTTCCATTTCGCCTTTCTCTCTTCTTCCTCTGTCCAATCTTTCTCAATTGTCAAGCCTTCTTCATCATCCCTAGGGATGGGATAGTGGTCGGGGTTAGCAGTCTTGAACTCCGCCATCTTGCTCTGTAACACAACTTCACAAGAGAAAGCACGGTTCTGACATCGTATTATGATGCCCTGGTGCCCCCATTCTTTATATCAACCATTCCTGCCCTGCCAAGTTCAATCACCTCATCTTCAATCATAAGATGAGGCGTTCTATTACCTCTACCGATTCGAACAAAAAAGTACCGCATACAAAGACGATGCAGGCCAAGTAGCCCGAGAACAACTTGTGGAAAGTCTCATTGTTCTTGACGACGGCGTGTATCTCTTGGACTGGCGTTGCCAAGGGAGCGCGGCTTTGAATGGTTTCTCTTTTTCAACATCTCAACAATACCTATGTGATGCCACACGAGACTGTGATGGCTTGATTCGAACATCGAGGACTAGATCACCATACAAGAAGGTAAAAACATACCTGAATTTGAGGCATGTGGTAAGAAAGTGGTGGTTTGCCGTCTCCACGTGTTTGCGACACAAGGAATTCTGGGGTGAGATTGTCTGGGCGGGCTTCTTGGATGAAGTATAACAAGACACTGGGCATTGAGGCGTGGTAGCTTGACTTGAGCACGCAATGCAAGGCTTTATGGCGATATTTGAAGTGATAAAAGTGTTGCGCTTTGCGATTGTGATTTTGACGGTGAGAGATTGTGCCGTCCACAGCTGATAAGTCGTTCGTATTGTTCTCGACCATTCCAATCGGTCTTGTCTCTGACGAAATCGCTTACCACGATAGATATCTCTCTGTCGGTAAGACGCGATCCATGTGGAGCCTAATCAAAGGAACAGGGCATAGTATTCTTGCAGCCAATAGTGGAAAATGGTCGCAACGTCGTTCTTCCCGACCTACCTATTCTCGGGCATGGGTTTCGCGACGGAACATAGCCAGCAGCATGTCATGCTCCTTAATCAATCGCTAGTCCGAGTACTTCAGGGCTGTGTGACGACGGTTGTTGCTATCCTGAACTTCGCGGCTTTTAATCGGTCAAGTCCATTAGATGGGAGAGAAACTGTAAGTCGTGGGACATCGCACCATTCGCTTGCCTGAGGCACGAGATGTTGTCTGTTGAATCTTACACAGAGTCTGGCAATGATATAACTCTCTTGATAGGTCGTTCGCTTAGTCGCTCAGAACCCGCCGATGCGACTGGCTCCCGACGATTGTTGCGATTTAGCATGTGCAAATCGTCTCGGGAAACTTCACATCGAATGGTTTTGTTGCGATTCATTGTCGACTTATCGAGCCCTCATGTTTGCTATCATCCAACTTGTAATTTGCAAAGAATCGAGAGCGACTTCCCAGAATCTCGTCGCTTCCTGAGTGCCGGCGGCATCCGGCAGCGTTCGGCGAATCGCGTCATGTCCGCTCGACCCTGGCCCTGAAATTCTTGGCAGCCACAACCTTACGCGTCGATCGACGGAATTTGGACCTCACCTCCAGAACCTGTATCGTTCTTGTATCTCTCATGGTCATAGAAAGAAGAGACCTTGAGGTTCAGAGGTCTTCAGAAGACCACAGAGCATGCGACTCTTTGTCACACGACAAATTTCCGTGTTTGAAACGATATCTGCAAATTCAGCTCAACGGTCAAATCTAGGATGACGTCTGGTAGGTCATCAAAGCGCCAAGTAGTCATGGAAAACCATGTTCAGCAGAAACAAGTCAACTGTCTCCCCACGGAGTGCGAGTCGGGCGACAGGGATGACGAGTGGTCCATCTAAACTTCCAGGGTTTCAGCCAGGACTTTGAAGCACCTAGTCAGTGAATAGCTACCTGTTTCTCTTATATCTGGCCGGACTTCTCTCTCACTCATCACTCCCACAATCTTTGCCCGCAATGTCAGAAAACGGGTCAATAACAACAGGGGTTTCAAACCGCAAACGCGATGGTTATCGCGTGTGTGACGACCCAGAATTGGCTGATAGCCCCAATGGAATTGACCATTATCCACCGGAAACTGTCACATGGCGAGATCGCGTCGCTCACTTCACCTGGCCTTGGTTCGCCTGCACAATGTCCACCGGAGCTCTTGCAGTAGTCCTCGGTCAAACACCAAACACCTTCACTGGTCTACAAACCATTGGCAAAATTTTCTTCATCTTGGCCCTCGTGTTATTCGTCGCGTTCACCATCATCATCATTACCCGGTTTATTCTGGTCCCGGAAAAATTCCTGGCTTCGCTCCATCACCCGGTCGAGTCTCTGTTCTTCGGAAGCTATTGGGTGACGATTAGTTTACTCCTCAATTGCATACAACTATATGGTGTACCGAACACCGGACCGTGGCTTGTCAAGGCTCTCGAAATCTTGTTCTGGATGTATGTGGCTGCTGTGCTGGTTGTCGGCATTGGACAGTACTACGTTCTGTTCCAATTGGAGCGACTGAAGGTGAACAATGCGATGCCTGCCTGGTACGTACATCGATGGATTTCGCGTCATGAATCACGCTCTGAGAATACGCGCCCGTTCATTTCCTCCTCTTCCTCTTTCCTCTATTTTCCAGCACCTCTTTTCGTCTTGTTTCTCGGTTCAGTCTGCCTGCCGTAATGAACGAAAATCTGACACTTTATCGAAGGATCTTCCCCATCTATCCATTGCTAGTCATTGGGCCACTTGCAGGTACCATCATTCCGAGTCAACCGCATACCGCGGCCGTTCCGATATGGCTTGCTGGCGTCATGCTCCAGGGAATGGGTTGGTGTGTCGCTCTGATGATGTATGCCATCTACACTCAAAGGTTAATGGTTAGCGCCCTCCCTGACGCTTCCACTCGTCCTGGCATGTACGTCTCCGTTGGACCAGCCGGATATACTGCAGCTGCCCTCATCTCACTCGGCCGACAAGCACCAGCAGTCTTCGAGAGAAAGCAATTCTTCGGCATCACCTCACTTCTCGTCGAAGATGTGATCAAGGTCTTGGGGATTATGGCTGGTTTGTTTCTACTCCTGTTCTCTTTCTGGTTTTTCTGTGTATCGACGGTCTCTGTGATTGCTGGAGCCAAACAGATGTCTTTTACTTTGAACTGGTGGGCTTTTGTGTTCCCAAATGCCGGCATGACTTTGGCGGCTATTCAGGCTGGAGGTGCTCTTTCCAGCGCTGGAATCAATGGCTTATGCAGCGCTCTTACCGTTGCTCTTGTCATTATGTGGTTCTTTACAGCCATTGCTCACATTTTGGCAGTACGAAAGGGTCAGGTCATGTGGCCTGGAAAGGATGAGGATAAGACGATGAATGGTATCAAATGGGGCGCTCATGCTGCTTGAGCTTGATGAGCGGAATATTCTTCTTCCACAAATTTCTAATGCTAAGATTTTAATTTTCCTACACTTCATTCCAATGCATTCTGTACTCAACACAAGCGGACTTTTCTGGCTTTGAATTTTCGTTGAAGCATTTGAGGGCACGTTTCGACAAGAGGTCAGACACGACTTTTGGCCAGTCGGGAAAGAAGCTTCGCCTCCTTGTGTCTTCCTTAGTCCAGATGGAGACAGCAATGTTATGCGCCTCGGTCTCAGAGAAGATGCATTCTTGTCGCCAAAAGAACAAGAGAACAAGAGCAGCATCGGTGATGGAGATGTGTATCCGGTCTACCAAACAGAACTGCCAAGCCACACCTTTCCGTGACTCAAATATCACCCAAAGCGTTCACCGCCGCCAACCTTGACTTGAAGCACCAATACATGTATTATGAATATATCCTTGTGACATCCCCCCTCAATGCTACAACAACCATGCCTACAACAATATCTTCCTGGGTAGAAAACCAACGCGCTTCTCAAGAGAAATGGCAAAAAGATCCCCTCGAGAAGGAGGAGAATTTTCTAATCATCTCCGCTTTCGAAAAACTACTCAACAATCAACTCTCCGCTTCTTCCACCGCATCTCGCATCAATGAAATCGTTTCCCCTCGTCTAATCTCCGGCCTTCGAGCAAGTGTAGGATCTATCTGGGGTCTTTTCGCCGACGCGACCAAATATTTCGGTGCATCGCATACACAACAATTGGTCGATGTGATAATCGCGATCCGCGAACTTCCCGATGTGGCCAATGAGAAGGGGTATAAAGTTATCAGATCTGGAGAGGTGGTCTGGAGAGGAATGCCAGATTTCGGGTGGATTTTCGCGGAGCATGGTGTTCGTATGTTGGGTTTCTATCTATGCTTGGTTGGGAAGAAAGTTGGCTGATGTGGCTGCAGAGATTAATGGTACTGATGGTATGACTTATGATGAGTGGCATTCTCAGGAAGAGGAATTGCTGAATGCCACTGTGCTTGTTGCGACGTTGATGCAGAGAGGCGGTAGTTTCGGGGTTGGCATGATGTATCATGCACATGATGCTTTCAATGAGATTGAACTGCCTTTTGATAACGAGAGGGAAATGGCAGATGAATGGAAAATGTGGATTCCTCCTGCTAAGGCGTGGATGTCAATTGCGGGAGAAAAGCTGTTCGGATTGTGTTTCGACAAAAGCGTGATTCACAGCGCTGAACCTTATGAGAGGATGAGAAAGGCTTTCAACGCTGATCGTTGGGCCTTATGGAAGCAGCGATTTGCAGAGTTGGCAGGACAGGAAGATGTTGATGAGCGCTGCAGGGGTCTCGCGAGAAAGGCGGTAGAGAAGATGAGGGACATCGAGCAGAGAGCTCAGCTTCAGCTGTCCATACTACGCAATGGTACGAGTTAGCGTATCGAAAGCACATCATCAAGCTGTTGAAATCACCATGACTTGCTCGTGTGTCGGCGACGGACGAGATTCCGTTTCTGCAGCGAGTCCAGATGGGTGGCTCACGAGTAGTAGTGAGCTGGACAGAAGAGAGTGGGTTGGTAAGATTTTGATCGAGCGGAGTTCTTGAGAAAGTGTTTCGGTCTACTGAGTTGGACGAAAACATGTCATAACTGGCAGAGTGTGCGGGAGCTATGGGAGCCCTATGCAGCATAAGGAGACTTGCAACTAAAGCTCGTCGCGACACTACCACCACTGAACGCCGTAATCAACGCTTCGATAGCCGCATAACAACCCAACCCACACACCGCCAACGCGCCCAAGAAGTAAACAATGTTGGCTGTAGTGAACCAAAACGTTTTGCGATATTCACGCATCCATCTTTTGACACCACTATCAACACGAACGTACTTTTCAGTGGCTTGGTCGAATCCCTCTTCAGGAAGAACAGCACCCTTTTTGATCTGGAAACCAATCATCAGAAGCGCTGGGAAGGTATAGGTGAAATTTCCAATGCAGAAGGCGCCGACTAAGCTGCTGAAGTCGCCGAGTTCTGGGACGGCTCCGGCGACGAAGTCTGATTGTAAATTGTGTCAGGAGGTTGGTCAAGGTGGCTAGGATTGGAGGGTAGGGTGGATACGCACGGAAGATTTCCATAAGGACGTTACTGTAGGTGACTTCTATGCCGATGTTACCGTATAGAGCGGCAGCGATCAGACCGCCTGTGGATTTCGTGTACGTATCTGCGACAGACAGGTGGAGAAAGAGGGCTCGACATACCAACGATAGACAAGATGTTACCAGCAGTCTGGTAGCCATACGCACTGACACTCTGAATAGCAGTGTTGTAAGTGTACTGTCCCTGATACGAATACTGGAAAATGCCAAAGAACATGTAAGCCAAGTAGATGAAGATGTCCGCGCACAACATTCCCTTCCAGAAGTCCCAAGGATTGCGCATCTCGGCAAGGAGGTTGAAGAATAACATAGCGCCGCCGTAAGCATAGACGATTTGATCAATGCCTTTAAAACTTCCAAGGAATCCTGTACCGCCTGAAGCGAAGCCATACTCTGGAGTGCCTGCGAACGTGCGGATGGGAATGTGGCTCTCGACAGTGTCATTCGGGAAGTTTGTGTTACCGTAGGCAGATGTTTTGCCTCCGAAAGAAGTGAACATTGTAGCGTAATTGGGTTCTGAAACAGCGGCGGCTCCGATTGCGAGAAAAGAAGTGATGACGGTTGTCCATACCGAGTTATTGGCAAGCCATCCAAATCGTTGAAGGGTGCGAATTTGACCAAGCACTCCACCAAGAATAGTGAGAATGAGTAGACAGACGATAAAGCAAAGCCCATTGCCATGCGCTCCGTTGTTTCCAATTGATATCTGAGAGATGGCACCACCGTTGTTGAGGATCAAGACGGCGACCAGTAGGAACATCTGAAGTGTCTGTAGGATGTTCACGATGTGTCTCATCTTGGAGCCAAACACACGGAAGAAGGCCTGTCCGAAGTCACGAATCGGGTATTTGTCTGAGTCCATGTCGAGGAAGACGAGATAAACATACCAGCCAGATACAGCTGCGCATCCACCAAAGACAGTGTAGAGAGCGACGCCTGGTCCGTAGCCTGTGTTTGCAAAGGCCCACCTATCATGAATTAGTCAAAGGATCCGCACAGACATCTAGCCCCCAGGTCCACCACCACTTACGGAGCACCAGTAGGTCCCAGGATATCCGTGGTGATCAAGAAGAAGATTGAGCTCCAGCTTGCCGTTCTCGTTGCCCGAGATGCGCGTCTCCAATCTGCATCAGTGACTGTGGAAGCAGTGAAATGCTGTGATTTCGGTTCATTGTCATCGTCGTCGGATCGATGGACATTGATGACACCAAGTATTGAGAATGGCGGTTTTTCGATACTCTTTTCGTACTCTTTCTCTTCGGCGCGAGTGATGGCGGCGTAATGGAGGTATTCTTCGAAGAATATGGTTGGGTCATTACGAACCAGAGCCGCCTCAATGACGAAACCCTCGGCGTGGTCCATATCATGGCCGTGATCAAGCGCGAACAGCGTGGGGTTCTTTGGCTCGCGAGGATCACCACCATCTAGAGCGAGGTTGGCGAGATTTTGAGACCCCATGTTGTTGATGTGTCGAGTCAGGTCTCATGCAGGTACACGGAGCAAGAGAGAATATACTTATAGGGCATGGTGATTGAGATGGCGTTGTTATCGAGAGGACTTACGTACGCAATGCAGAGTGCCGAACATGCCGGATAGCGTTGCAGCGTTACTCATACAGCGCGACAATGTTCCAGAAACAAGTAATGAACTCGGAGTCGAAGTTTCCGGGGTACGGGAATACCGTGTTGTTATAACCGAACGCATGCAACTGTAGTTTTTGCTAGATGCTGCGATCTGATCCCAGTACTTGATGTAAGAACAGCTTTGGTAGGTCGAACGCAGTACTTTTGTCATCGTAGGCGTCGTGATTCAGAGGTGCAATGGTCACTCCGTTATCATGTTTGGATTGGAAGAGAGAGTAGGAGAAATTCTGATTGACTGGGAAGGTGCCCAATCGAGAAGGTGTCATCGCTCGCTCGTGTATCAAGCTTTCCCAAAATGCTTGTGGAAGCTTATTCCAGGGCTCCGCTTATCCGGCGCGCAACGCATCACTGTAGGGCATCGTATTTGACGCGTCTACATGTCTCGCAGTCTCTTGTATGGCAGTCTTGGGTTGTCTGACAAAACGAGAAATATGAATAGATTGGCGACGGAACCATTCTTTGAAGCCTAGGAAGAAATGGTCTTGCGAATTGATCTTTCGAGAAACCTGCAAAACTCCAGTGTACTATAATCAATACACGAACCATTCCTACCCAAGCGTTACTCCTCCTCGGACGATTTCCACTGCTTGTCCAGTTTCTTGCACCTTCTGAGATCAGGTAACTCCACGTTTCTCACGGACTTCCTGCCGGCCAGTATCTTCTTCTTGTCTTCCTTCTGCTTCTCTTGCCAGTAGCTGTCCATTCTCTGGTCTTCTTCATCTTGAACACTTCTGGGGATCGGGTACCGTAGGTACTCTTTTGGGATGTCGATCTTCCATTCGTCTTCAGCTGTGTCAGGCATAGCTTCGACGACATCACCCGAAGCATCATCTGGCCTGGTGAGTTCGCAGTAACGATGACGTCTAAACTCCATGCGACGCTTTGATTCCTGCTCCTCCAGTTCTTGCAAAGCGACAATCACATCTTGCGGCACATGCTCCGGATCGGCATAGGGTTTCTCGCTCCAGGAATCACTCTTCCTCTGAAATGTAGTCCATGAACGAGAAGACGACTTTGTATGGATGAGTGCGCAACGCACAAGACACGCGGCACGGCGGTAAAGCGCGCTTATAATCGGACAAACGGCTAGATCTGCCGATGTCTTGCCGCGGAGACATGTTCGGAGGGCGCGTTCTGACGGAGGCGTTTAGCATTTCGTCCTCTGCATCGAAATCGCAATTTGCAAAAGAGCGTCGATAACCATTGATATTCAGCTTTCTGTTCTCTCGACTACCCGAAGTAGCATCCATGCAATCGTTCATTCCTTTTCTGTGGCGACCGGCGTTCATTTGCGAGTCTCGGAGAAATCTTTGCGCAACAGCCAGACACATCCCTGCAAATATGAATCGCTCCTTCTCGTCTTTTCAACACAATCAATCAACACCAAAAGTCGACTACTCATCACTTGAAGGTACTAAAAAGAACTTGCCGGATTGGAAACCAGAGTCCACAATCAGCGTCACCAAACCAGGGAAGCCGGAATGGAAATGGGGCGAGGGCGTGAAGGGCAAGCAAGACCAGTCGCATGTTGAGATCGATCCATTCGAAGAGGGTCGGCCTATGTTCCACAACTATACCTTGCTGGTATCCGGAATTGCGCCACGACCGATTGGCCTTGTGAGCACAGTGTCGAAAGAAGGAAAGCTAAACCTGGCACCCTTCAGCTACTTTCAAGTTGTCGACCACGACCCTCCAGTCTTTGTCATCGGCTTTTCTGGACGCGCAAACCGACCAAAAGATATATTGCGCAATCTCGAGGAAACCAGAGAGTGCGTCTTGAACATCGTATCGGAGGATATGATCGAAGCCGTCAATGCGACATCAGTGGACGCACCGTACGGCACTTCTGAATGGTCGCTCTCTGGCCTCACTAAATCTGACAGCACGACCGTCAAGCCACCGAGAGTCAAGGAATCCGTCATGTCGATTGAAGGCAAGCTGACGGAAATCGTCAACTACAAGACTTCCAAGCCCTCTGTGGGTCCCCATGGCTCATTGGCGATCATCGAAGCCACCAGATTCTGGGTTGCTGAGAATGCGATTGACGAGAAAAGAAGTCATGTCGACTTGGATGTGTTGAGACCCATTGGCCAGCTTGGAGGTGTATCATATGCTCGAATCACGGACACTTTCGAGCTTCCGAGGACGAATTGGGCTACCGCGGCGGAGAAGTTGGGCTCCGAATTGTTGGATGTGGCCAAGGAAGAGACGACAGAGCCTGACGGACCGAAGTCCAAGCTGTGAAGGTCATGCCTTTTGGTTAATGTCGAGTGAACAGAGGAGTTGCTTGAAAGTCAGCCTGGAGCGGAAAGAAGTTAAGCGCAGAAGGTTGGTTGCCTGAATTAATCTAAAAATCGCTGCGTGCTGGATGAGTCAGCACACGCCAAGGATACAGGATTAGCTCACCCGTAGTCGTCCATCACTTATCATACGCGTTTGTCGCTCACTCCTCTATAATTACATCCTGCCTTCTCCCTATAGCGATCAAGACACAGGAAACTTGAGCCCTAACGATGGAACTAAGATCTGGACGTGTGACGGTTGCTGCCGAGACCACATCCACAGTCTCGAATACCATCAGACCCCAACCTACCATGACGTCGGAAGGTCGCACCATCCCAAGTCACTGCACCACTCCACCCAACTATTCGCAGGACCAGACCATAGCCGCGAGAGGAGTCATCAAAGCGCGCGTTCTCAAGACTCCGATATCTCCAGACCCGAATCTGCTCAACACCCTTCTATTGGAAATCATGTTCTACATTCTAGCATGTATGAAACCGAAAAAACATGGCGGCTTCTCTTGCTCTTCGAGATGGAGTCTATTGATTGCAAACAACTGAATAGCCAGAGAAAGATCAAAGAGGGAATTGAGCTGGACTGGTTTGTCAGTGAAACCGGTGCTGAGATCTTGTGTTCGACATACATCAGGGAACGTGATTATTTGTGCATCAGATATACTGGCGACTATGGAGACGAAGGCGACGACCTTTAAAACCATTGTTGGCTGATTTGGGCTGCTGCAGCCTGCAGAAGCGAAGTGAAATGCCGTTGATGTAGGTCGGTGGTACGCCAAGGTCCAAAAATACGAGGTCAGCCTGCCATGACCTAAAAACTGGCCTGCCGTGACCTCAGTCGTCGCATTTAAGATGCCCATCATCATCATCCCATCCCCCTCTGTTGAATATCATCAGCTCATCGTTGAGAAATTCGCATCATAACGCTGGTGCTGCAGCAAAGATGAAGCCAAGATCTGGCTTCCAAACGCAGCCAGCTCGCCCAAGGAAACGAAGAATCAGAATCGCTGCTCGTGGTTCACATCCGCCTGCAGCTGATGGGGTAAGCAGTATCCCTACGCCGCCGCCTATCCACAGGCATGGAATAACCTCCAGGGAGCATGTTAGCCTTTGGCGCCTTGCAAACCCATGAGACGCTAAAGACTGATGGCTTCCCTCAAATATGGTGTTACCAGCATACGTAAGACCCCTTGCGATTCAAATCAACATTGAACCTCTTCACCTTCTATCCCAGACGAGTTCTTTCCGAGGAGATGATCCATCGTAACCTAGGTCATTTGGAGCCCGGAGAGTTCAGGGATTGGCTGGGTCTTGTGTTCAAAACTTGAAGATGACAAACCTACATATGTCCTTGTATTATGAGGATGTCGCAAAGTGTTGGCACCGTTTCGCTAGTCACACGATTGCGAATGAGGCATTTGGGAGATGGGTAGTCGCTGGGTCGCTGGAATCGAAGGATGCTATGGCAAATCAGGGCCAGAACGAGAATGCTGTCTGACTTACTTCGCATACTCAATCTCCCCATACACCAAGCCGAGGGAATGTTCATGCGAAAACGATCATCAAGAATCGCACCGACGTGCGGATTGGTCACATTTTCTGGAAATCATGTTGATGGTCCTGGATTACATGATTTCTGCACAATCTACGGCGTTGGTTGAGTTTGGTATACAGGCATGCTTGGTAAGTTGATTTTGATGAGAGCCAACACTCGCTTCCGTCAATTTGTACTTGAAAATCCTACCCTCAAATTCCTTGAACGGCACAGCCGACCCCGAAGCAAATTCGCGCCTTGAACAGACCACCGATAGTTGTAGCGTTGTCCACCATAACAGCTCCGCTGATGTACAATAACTCTGACCCGAACTGACTTCTGCTTCCAGACAACGCGACAGACGATGTGCTCTCAAGCAGCGGACTGTTGATATAGCGACTGATTCTGGATGTGATATTGACCTCAAGGATTGCATTACCACCGTTCAACGAGATAGATTCCGTGCGCCCATCTCTGGAAAGCGCAAAACCATCTGCTGAGCCGGTCATATTGACAAGAGTCACGATGGATCTTGAAGCTTGGCGAGCAGACAGCGGGATTGGCACAGACGTAAAGAGGTGCTGATCTAGACTGGTGAAGAAGAGATGATCGCTGGATGTCACAATGCCGCTGACGCGAACGCCTTGGGACGGCGGCCATTGTCGAGTCTTGAACGATGACCTCCGACGAGCCGCTTTCACGTTCAAAATTCTGACTGAGCCAGCAAAGGAATTGGAGAAGAGGAGATCAGACGTCGTAAAGTCTGAGAAAGTCAGACATATCGGAGCTTCTTCCATCCGAGCTCATCAATCGCTGCAGTACAAATATACCGCTTGCGCAAACGGCTGGACTAAGTTCATCTCCATACAAAACTTGTACGACGATATCTACCGCAATGAAGAGAGACAGAAATTTACACTTCCTGCCAAAAGTCCGGTTTGGGAGGTATCCTCTGGTGTCCCGTCGCACTAGGCTTTCTCACTCGTTGGAAATCTTCCGGCGAGAGCACCAGAAGAAGTGGTCAAGGACAAGGTTTCTTAGACCGACCCATGAGCTATGCCAATAAGAACATTAACGAAAAGAATGAGGAGATTGTAGTGGCAAAAGGTGTTCTATGGCCATCATTGCCATTGCATATATTCTGGTCAAGCCGCTCATCAGCGCTCCTATCTTGGGTTCGCGCTCGGTGAAGAGAGCTGATGAGGCAATTGAAGCTTGGACTTTTGAGTCGCCTGCGGAGGGGATCCAGGCTACTGACGATCTATAACTGCCTAGGAACATAATTGGAAATTCTTAGAGTCCTATCGTAGAGATACAGAGCTTAACCCCCACTCGAGCAAATTTCCAAACCCGCCAACGACATGTGAGCATTTCACTTAATGACCCTACGTCCTTCACTACTTTCGATCTCTGCTTGGGACTCTTGACCCCTTATTCTCCAACGCAGAATTGATGGTGATTAGGGTACGACTTCGATTTGGGTAGCCGTAGCAGTCTTGCGGTCGTGCTCTAGAGACATCTCTTGGGAGGGCAGAGGAACGACGTAGCCTAAAGTAATGGAGTCAACATCACGTTTTCGAGCAAGATTCTCAGAAGGAAAACTCACTTTTAAAATGCTTGACAGAAACATGTTCCTGGAACATGGTTTCAATTTCTTCCAGAGATCTACCCGATGTTTCGGGAAGGTAGAAGAAGACCCATACGACGGCAAAAAGGGTGAGGCATCCATAGAGGAATCCGATCCTCGCCCCCAGATTAGCTCCATCCGAATTGAAGAGATACGGGAAAGTGAAACTGACGAGCCAGTTGAAAGCCCAGTTTGATCCTGTAGACAGCGACATCAGTTTGCCTCTGTTTTTTCCCGTCGAAATTTCTGAAGTGACAACCCAGACAGTAGGACCCCAGCCGAGGTTGAAGACTATGATGAAGAGGTAGACCATAACGACAATTACCTGCTCGACCGGTTTTGTCTTGTTGGCGATGAGACCACAGGACCCCATGATGATAAGCACAGTCGCGGTGAGAATCCCTGAGGCCAGCAAGATAGGCCTTCTGCCGTAGCGTTCGATGGCGAACTGACTGAACCATACGGCTGGCATAGCAACCAGATACAGACCGAGCTGAATAAGGAATGGGTTTTCGATCCCAACAGCAAAGAAGAACACGATGCCATACCCGGTGACGAAATTGATGCCCGTCGCTTGCTGAAGTGCTGTGTTTCATGTCAGTGTTCATTTCTACTGACCACGAAGAGCATGTTACCTTGTAGCGAGAAACCAAGCCAGGCTTTGCGTCCTTCCGGACCCCACTTCAACAGGTCAAGCCAAGAAGAAGGACCCCCTCTCTCATTCTCGACAGCGAATTGTTCGAGATCGATCATCTCACGATCGACTTTTTCCTGGTTGTTACCATTGAGTCGGATCAATGCTACTCTAGCCTCCGAGGCTCGTCCCTTGCTGATAAGCCACCTCGGAGATTCGGGGATCCAGAATAACAGTCCGGGAATGAGGATAAGAGGAAAGACGAACTGCACTGCGATGGGAATGCGGAAGGAACCAGTATCGGTGCGATCCTTAGTGCAGTAATCGACAATGACACCTAGAAGTAGTCCAAGACCGATGCAGTATTGGTACATGGAAACAAGTGCTCCCCGAAAGCGTGCCGGGGCGCAATCGGCAACGTAGGTGGGGACTACACAAGAAATTAGACCGACGGCGTAGCCTAAGACAGGTCAGCCCAGTGTTATGGTGTAGAAGATTTTGGGCTTCCTTGGGTATACCTAGAACAAGACGTCCTGCGATCAGCGACCCAATGTGTGTAGACGCAACTTGGATGATGGTGCCAACAACGACAGTACCGCTTGATACGAACAGACCACCGCGTCTTCCGAGCTTGTCGATCACGTAGTATGAACTGACGGCACCGACAAACTCTCCTGCGTTTATGATACTGCTTGTCAGAGATTGATGAGCCGCTGACATGACATAAACTTTTTTGAGAGGCTCGAAGGTGCCGTAGATCTTCAAGAAAGGTTGCATAGCTAGAATGCCTATTGACATGAACGCCAGGTCAGTGCCAGACAGTCTCCATATCACTTTCCTATGCTTACCAGAATAATAGGAAGAGTCATAGCCAAATTGAAACGCGGCCAGCGCTGTCCAATGTCAGTGTGGATACAGAGGGGCAAGAAGAAGACACACTGATGAAGACACATGCCGCTATAGCCCGTTGGCAATCCACAATCTCAGACCAAATCCCAGAAGTCATTTTCTCGTTTCTCAATTATACTCGAGGGCGTTGAGTTGCAAGATGTTTTTCTTCTCAGCAAGAGAAACACGATGAGATATATATACCCAGTGATTTTGGCTTCCAGACCTTTTTCCCCATCCACCCGCTCCCGCTGTAAACGCTGGCGTTTTCCCCATTCATTGGCGGTACAGGACAGACAGCCCGTTCCAAACCTGCACGCTGGCAGACATACGGCACAAATGCAGCGAATGGTAAGCAAGCACCTTGGATGTCATCCAGATTCTTGCAATTTGTGTTACTGTTTACCGGACATTCACTCAGGCTCACTCATGACGGTTTAACGCTACCATGATTGATGTTCGACTTGTTTGGTGGCGTCCAGCTGAGTAAAGTTTTATCGACAGCCCTGATAGCAATGCTATAATACCGTAACTTTCGGTACTGCTATACCAGTGATCGCGGCATTCTTCTGCACGATAGAAGCAAATGTGCGGGGAAAGAATGTGGGGCAACATCCTAATATCAGAGACCCCCCACGAACAAGCTTTCGGCAATGCTATGCAAGCATCTACGGCAATGCTTTGTTCTTGCAAATCTGTGGGGAATTGGTGGAGATGTCTCAATGAGCCATGGCTCGCCGGTGATTCTGACATTAACCCCTCGGTCGTTGTTTGCATGCCAAGCCTTCGGCAATACTATACCAATGATTGCGGCAGTATTGTGCGGAGAAAGTCGCGCTCCCGTTAGGAAGTCAGTCAACTCTGCGCCCAAAATGCTGCGAGGACTAGCCTTGGACCATCCTTTGACAGTGCCCCTGGGACGTACGCAAGCTTATCTAGCGGCCGTTACAGCCTGGCCGCTCAAGGTCCTGCCTCGGGTGAATTGATAATCCACGGCTCGTTCAAATACACTAAGGTATCTCAGTCACTCGAGCAGGTCGATGTTCCCCTGTATTGTCTTTGGACTATGAGCAGCCATAGATCAGGGACGACGATGGATGTCCAGATGCAACCTCTTCATGATTACAGGAAAATCGTTGTCGAAGTACCAACGGCTACAACACCGTCAAGGATACAGGTCGTCATTGGCATAAAGTCAGAAACAGAGCATATTGAGGAGTTCAGAGGTATCCCCTATGGACAGGTCAATGCAAGATGGGAGCATTCGTCCGTGAGAGACAGTTTGCCATCGGACGTCTTCAGGGCACTGCAAAATGGGTATCACAGTCTAACGTCAACGAAAACAATATCGTTTGCTGACCTTCATCATAAGACCCCGATGCCCTCAACCTGTCGAACCCAACAACACAGCTACATTCCAAGCTCATCTTGATTTCCCTTCTGATGTTGAGGAATCGGAATTTGACTGTCTCAATCTTTTTATCATTCGACCGAGCTCACGCTCTGGAAAGCATACGAATTTACCAGTATATTTCTACATCCACGGTGGAGGATATGGCTTTGGTGCTGGTTCAGATCCTATGTGGAGTAAGTCACCAGTGTACATCAGGTTCTCGGTCGAGCTGGCCCGGCGTTATCCGCCCTTGGTCGCTGGGTGATAACCGGTGTCTATACGTGAAAGTCTAGCAGGCCTAATTGTGTTCAGATCCGACAACGTTCGTCGCGCAATCGCTAGCGCATGGCAAGCCAATCATCGCTGTCAACATCAACTACAGACTTAACGTCTTCGGTTTTGGTTGCTCTGACTCCATCATCGCTACGCAGAGCGCCTCCGGTACCATCAAGGGAGGCAACTTCGGTCTGGGCGACCAACGGAGAGCATTAGAATGGGTAGTCAGAAACATTGGTCATTTTGGTGGTGACAACGAACGCATCACCATAGGCGGACAGAGTGCAGGCGCTAGCTCAGTCCACGCACATGTCATCGATGCGAAATTCAATTCGGGATTATCAGGACCCTTGTTCAGACGGGCTATCATGCAAAGTGGAGCGGTTGGCACCCTGGGTCCAATCGCACTATCCAAGGCCAGCGCCAATTTCGACCTTCTTCGCAAAGAATATTCTGAGCTGGACATTACGGGGTTAAAAACGATCTCGTCGCGGGATCTGCTTGAGAAAACCAAGCGGTTGGGCTGGTGGGTCTATCCTCTCGTCAACGATGGTCTGACGATCAGTCCGTCAAACATTGGGAGATGGAATGTCTCTCTCGGTGTCCATGATGAATCGCAGAGAGAGAACCCTCAGCGAGGTCGAGAAGAGACTCTACGTGTACTACTTGGCGACACAGATGCTGAAGTAAGTCGTCACTACTCAATCTTGTTTTCATCTGACCGTCTGACCACTATCATCTAGGCAAGCATTTGGAAAGACGCTATCGAGAACGTAGAGACTTACACAGAACTAGAAGTCTTGGTAAGACCAAATGTTACCGAGGACGTCTGGGTGCAGCTTAGGAAGCTATACAAGTGGGATGCAAGCGCGTCAATTCGACAGATCCACGAGAGCCTGACTCAATTCCTGACCGACATCGAATTTGGCAATCCGGTGCATCTCGCTAGAACAGAACTCGCCTCAGCGAGGCAGGAAGAGGAAGCAGGAGTTTTACCGTCCTCGACACAGTCCTACCGCTGTCGATTTGGAAACCCATGGCCAGGCCCAACTCACGGTATAGCACATCATTGTGTCGACCTGATTTATATATTCAACTGTTTCAATGACCTTTTAGTGAAAGCAGATGGGTCCAATCTGGAAAATCCAACAAGGAATCAAGACTTGGTCAGGACGATGCATGAACACTGGCTGGACTTCATATACGATGACGAACCAGCTTTGATTGCCGAAGAGCAGGTCATTGTCTATGGAAAGGATACTCTTACTACCGTGGTCGACAGTGTTGATGACCACGAGATACAGGCGAGACTTTGCAGATTCAAGCTCATCAACGCACATAGAGACATGATCACGAAAGCCTCGCACCTGATCACAGGCGTGACTGTGGTTTGAAGTTCAGCAGTGACAACTTCTCTCGATTTTGTTTACTTGGAGGTCTTCGTCTTCATTTTTACAGCAGACGTTTGGAAAGTCATGGCGAATTGAATAGATGGTTAAACTACTGGTTTTTTTTTCTTTTGGGCTCAGAATTGATTGTTCTCGCACAACCTGTACTGGTCAAGAGCTCTTGGGTGCTACACATGTCTTACTTTGATCCATCATGCTTAACGATCGATTTGCGGCTGCCACCAGTGGAAGGTCCGGATTCAATTTTGGATTGAATGTCCCAATGTGAGGCGAAATCTCCAATATGTTGTCGAGATATACCCCCGAAATTCAGGCGATATCTCCTAACGCCCTCCTCGATAACCTTAGAATGATTGGTGTATCAGCGGTCTTGCTTCCGCTCTCATCCTCGACCCAAAATCTAGGCTGGAAAGTCATTGCTAAGTATAATAAGTAAACCCTCGTATGCATGTCTCCAGTCGCTTGCGTGTCTGTCGTCATCTAATACAAGAGATTGCGAGTATGGCTTGCACTTCGAAGACGATCGAGGATATTGAAACGAATCACTGTTTTTCGCCGAGGGCAAATATTCTTGGAGATGCTCACATGAAGAAACTTGATCTCTACTATCTTGGATAAATTGATGCTTGTGTGGCGTCGCTACCAACGATCGAATACTCCAGATGGAATCACATCATGGCCAGCGTTTGTCAATGATGACTACATCAAAGCTTTTCAAATGGAGAAGCCAATCGCATTGCTCATACGCGCATGCTATGGTGTATTGATGCATCAATCAAACAGCAAATGGTGGCTGAGGGACAGTGGTACGTGTTTGGTCAACTCGCTGGTGCTTGGTATATCGCAGACGACTTCCGCCCTCTCTGTCCAACTTGAGGCTGTCAAGTCGCTCGTGGGTGCGTGATTGAAGAAGTCAGCGGAACAACAAGCCAGAATGCACATTCGATACTTCCAGAAGCTGATAAAGTGGACGTTCAGGGAGTCGAGGGTATTCAGACATACGGTTCATGCATACGCAGTTTAGGGACAAAGATTTCCCGTACCCAGATTGACACCATAACATGCCATCTTGAATACATAAAGCTTGTCTGTCTGGTCATCGAAGAGCAGACATTCCTCAGGTGCAGTGGTTACGATTGTCAATGGGCGTCTGATTCAAGGCTCGACTTCCAAGGTTCGCGGCGGTGAAGTATTTGTACTTTCGCAGTATCTTGGATGAACTGCATGAATTGTGAGTGTGAATGAAATCCTTCTGACCGCAAATTTGACCTTAATGTGGGCACCCCATCTTGAATCTGGAGTGCAAGAAGTGATTGAGGAATGAGACAGGACTCCGCAAATATTTTCAGCCTCTAGCTCCTTGGTTGATGACATGGTCATCCAAGCTGCGGTAAAAGGCTTGATCAGGGCAACACATGTTTAGATGTCAGCCTGGTGTTCGGTGCGTATTGACTCGTGAAGCTACTTGCTGCGCGAGTTGAGCTCCACAATGATCTGCAAGATGCGGAAGTGCGAAGAAGAAGCATGAAATTCGGCCGGATGCGACACCAATTACTCCGCTATGTAGATGCTTTCTTGGGAAAGGTATCTTTCCTATTCCTGATCAAGTCGCGCATATTCAAAATTATAGCAAGTGATACACATCTTTGCGTTTTGCAATGAAGTAGTCACGAAATTCTTCTCCGGACGTTTTGATAATGGGACAGCTAAGTTTGACAAACTTTAAATCAGATCCGATGCGATCGACGCATTTGGTTAGATCTGACCGGCTGCGGTGTGTGCTTCCTCCACACTCTCCACCATGACATAGAGAAAGATCCTTCCTCTCTCTTTTCTCTGAACAACGCAGCAACGGTGACGAAACCCTGCAGTTGAACGAGACCCACGTCTCTCGTTCCTTCCAGGTACAAGCAGATCATGTCTGTATGAGGCTCACGCTCGAATTCGTTGGCCTGTTATATTCCGAATTGCCATGATGTGTCGTCTAGAAGCTCAACACAAAGTGCGAAGATATAAGGCGCGTGGAGCAGCATCGTTGCTCAGTATTCTCATCACAACTTAACTCAGCTTCTTGCTCCTCTATCTGTTCCTTGCCCATCACCAATTCAACTGAACAACCTCAACACATCGAAACCATGCCTGGCTTGTTTACCACTCTTCTGGCTCTCGCTGCCACTGTCGCTGCCGTTCCGACTTCCAAGCAGCCTTCGTGCCCTGCTGTCTCTCAAAATGCCAACGTGGGTGATGTGCTCGTCAATTGGAGAAGAATCAACGCTGACAACTAAGCCAAAAGTTTGATGACTTGACTGCCCTCCCGCTCGTCAACCTCAACCCTGTCCCCACTCCTTACAAGGGCCTTTACTTCCAGGCATTTGACTTCGCCACAGTCATCCAGACCGGTCTGCTCCCTGGCCCCGTTCCCCACTCCGGCTCCAAGTATGAAGATACCCCAGTCATGAAATGGAAACCAGAAAGACTGACGAGACTGCTACAGCTATGCTTTCGCCAACCTCGTGTCTGAGCTCCAGGGTACTCCGATGATCACCACCAACTACCAAGACAGCAAGACCAAGTCCTTCGACCTCAAGGACTTCTACTTCTCTTGCGTCCTCAACCTTGGCCAAGGCGCCACTGCCCTCAACCAGGCTTGCAATGTCGAGGTTACCGGATATCAGGGCAGCGACAACTCTGTCAGCAATGCCAAGCAGGTCTGCTCTCAGCAGTTCCAATTTAACCCCAGCTCTGCTCTTGCTGTTCAGCAGCTTGCTTACTCTGGTCCTGTCAAGGGCTGTGAGGATATTCAGTTTGCTGTTTTCAATTTCTCTGTTCCTGGTGGAGAGGCTGCTGTCAACACCTTGAACGGTCTGGTCATTGACGATGTCAGAGTCAACACTCGCACATGCTAAGTAATTCGAGGAGTAGCAGCGCGTGGAAAGGAGGATCGCTTGAATATACGAGGACCAAAATATGGCTTTGTGACTTATCCTTAGCTGCCAATCAGTGTCGTCTTGTTTGGTGGATCTTGCGTGTTGAGCTTTCTGACATTACCTACGGCAGATGTGTGAGTTTGACGACATAGCTGGTACAAGCCCATACAGTTGTTGCGAGACGAGTGTAGATGAAGGGGTCGGCAACGCTGATACAAGGCAATGAGACGCCCTTCCGGAGACATGTTCCGACGAGCTTTTCCGAAGAAATGCCACAACAGCGCCTCGCGAAGCGTGACTTTATTGCTTTCTCTCTTCATCATATAACATCGCTCTTGCATGAGACCTGTCGTTCCGAACCATGTCGACACAAATAACGCATCCTGGTGAGCTGTCGCTTGCGAAGCTGCTCACGACCTTGACGGCCATCCTCCATCCTACGACCTACGTCTTCGCTGTGATCCCGGACGAAACGAAACTACCACCTTTTACAGAAGTGGAGATGCTTTTCCGCGAAGCCAAAACCGAAGGCATCACAGTCATTACTTCACGCGACTATGCAGAGTCGCATGGCATTGAGTACGGGCTTCCGTGTCGCAAAATCACCCTCGACGTAACGTCGAGTCTAGATGCTGTAGGATTCATTGGTGTCGTCGCGACCAGGCTTGCTGCGGCTGGGATGGGCGTACGACACGAGTCCGCCGCTCAAGTTGGTGGGAGCAAAATCGAAGGAAGCAGCATGAGCAAGAACGGCGTTTCGGGAGTCCGATGCGGGCTCGGCCAGCTGGCCCGAAGTGCCGGAGAGTTTAGCCGCTTGCCCCCCGCCTTTACACCGTCAAACACCGGTCTTGCAACATTATCGTGTCAGAATTGAGTCTCGTTGTAATCCATCTACAATATGACCACGCTGCATACATCGAGCGCTCAAAGCCTTCAACATAAGCGAGTAAAATTGTGACCCCTCCTGGTACGATTGGGCTTGGCTCGCAACAGGATGATGTTACATGTACTCCACACATCATCACCAGCCTTCGCCCAGACATCAGCCAGGTGATCATTTCTTGGACTGCAACGAGTAGCGATGATCAGCATCTGCGAAGTATATATAAAGGTCCTCCGCGTTCTTAGAAGGTACAGCTTTTGGAGCCAGCTTCTCAACATGCGTCTGACTATGTTCATACTGGCTGCTGTTATTGGCTGGACGCTAGCACAATCCAGTGACAATGCAGTTCCGGTAACTACTCACTTGTTGGAAATTCTCAACATCGTTTGACATGGCTCAGTTTCCCAATGTCACTTATCCCGACGCCATCTCTCCGAATCCAAATGTGGTTTTGGGAGCTCGAACCAACCAGACTTCCCCACCAAGATATCCTAGCCCTTGGGGCACGGGGGCTGGCGAATGGGCAACTGCCTACGAGAAGGCCATCGCAATTGTCGAGCAGTTGACTCTTGAAGAAAAAGGTGAATTTGACGACTGGTAAGTTTTTGTTATCTTCTCAGTGATATTCGTGAGCGTGGCTGACAGCATGATTGAGGGTCCGGCTGGCAGCAAGAACAATGTGTTGGCCAGACCGGAGGTGTTCCTCGTCTCGGTATCCGTGGACAATGTCTTCAAGATTCGCCTGTTGGCGTGAGATACACCGAGTGAGTTCATGGTTCATGACTGCTCCACCGAAACTGCTTCTGATGCACGAATAGTTTCGTCAGTCTGTTCCCTGCTGGCATTAATGTTGGCGACACATGGGACAGGCGTCTTGCGTATGAATGAGGCAAGGCAATGGGTCTTGAAAGTCGCGACAAGGGGGTCACTGTCCAGCTTGGACCTAATGCTGGCGCATTGGGGAGGGTGAGTTCTTCTGCTTATCACAGGAGCTTGACGCTGACGAATCACCATTCAGTCTCCCACAGCAGGTCGTAATTGGGAAGAATTCAGTCCTGATCCTTATCTTACTGGCAAGCTATTCGCTGACTCAATCCGTGGCATACAAAGCACAGGAGTACAAGCAAGTGCCAAACATTACGTCGGAAACGAACAAGAGCATTTCCGGCAAACTCCCGAATCTCGAGACTATGGTTTCAACATCACTCAGCCTGGATCTTCTAATATCGATGATCAAACACTTCATGAACTCTATGTCTGGCCTATTGCAGATGCTGTCAAGGCTGGGGCTGCTTCTGTCATGTGCAGCTACAATTTGGTCAACAATTCTCAAGCTTGCCAGAACAGCTATCTGCTCAACCACGTACTAAAGTCTGGGCTCGGCTTCCAGGGATACGTCATGAGTGACTGGCAAGCCACTGCGAGCGGTGTACTTGCCATTCTTGCTGGATTAGACATGACCATGGCTGGCGACATCCGTTTCGGCGATGGCCTGAGCTACTTCGGCCCCAATCTCACCATTGCAGTCTTGAATGGCACGGTTCCCCAGTGGCGCCTGGACGACATGGTCGTCAGTATCTTGGCTGGATGGTATCTGGTGGGCGGAGACACTGATGTACCTCATCCCAACTTCCAGTCATGGACCCCCGATACGTATGGCCCGGTGTACGCACATGTCGGCTCGACTTGGGGTACTGGATTGGTCAATCAAGATATGGATGTGCGACATGAGCATGGAAGATTGATTCGTGAGATCGGGGGAGCCTCGACCGTGCTTCTCAAAAACACGCATGGCACACTGCCTCTCAACAACATGGCAAGATTGACTGCAGTGTTCGGAGAAGACGCCGGCTCAAACCCTCTCGGTTCAAACGGCTGTCGCAATCATGCTTGCGATGTTGGTACTCTTGCAGTTGGTTGGGGTAGTGGTCAAGCGAACTCTCCCTATTTGATCAGTCCAGATGCAGCTATTCAGCATGAAGTTGTCTCTCGTTACGGATCGTACGAGTCAATCACAAACAACTCGGCATTCACTCAGATCAATGCTCTGGCTCGTCGCGTCAGGGATGTCGCTGGAGTGTGCATCGCCCTAACGAATGCCGAGTCTGGAGAAGGATTTGCTAACGTCGACGGCAAATATGGTGATCGTAAGAACTTGACCCTTTGGCAAGATGCTGACGCCGTGATTGCGAATGTGTCTGCCACTTGCAACAACACTGTGCTGGTCATCCACTCGGTTGGCGCCGTCGAGATTGATCAATACAAGGAGAATCCGAACATCACTGCTATTCTCTGGGCTGGATTGCCAGGTAAGCCTCGTCAATCTTACTGCACTTCGATTACTGACCAAGGTAAAAGGTGAACAATCAGGATATGCGATTGCAGATGTCTTGTTCGGCCGCGCTAACCCCGGAGCAAAATTGTCGTTCACCATGGGTCGCGACAGATCTGATTATGGCACTGACGTTCTCTACACACCAAATCAAGAAGTGTCTCAGTACAATTTCCAAGGTGTCTTCATTGACTACCGTGGATTCGATCACCGAAATGTCACGCCAGTATACGAGTTCGGCTTTGGATTGAGCTACACCACCTTCGAGTACTCGGGACTGTCCATTGAGAAGCTGAAAGTTGCCGAGTACCAGCCAACCACTGGTTCCTCTGAGCCTGCACCCAAATTCGGCACCATCGACAATGATACCTCAGCTCATACCTTCCCTGGGAATATCACGCGGATTCCTCTCTACGTCTACCCCTGGATTAATAGCACAAACCTGAACGGATCATATGGTGCTGCAGGCTTTGGCGATAACTCTTTCATACCTGAGAACGCTCTGAATGGCACAAGCTTCGAGCATTCTCCCTCCTCTGGTCCGAACGGCGGCAATTTGTACCTTTGGGATATCTTATATCATGTGCGAGTCAACGTGACCAACACCGGCAAAGTGATTGGCGATGGAGTGGCTCAGCTATATGTTTCTCTTGGTGGGCCTTTTGACCCAAATATCATTCTCCGTGGCTTCGAGCGCATGACTATTGATCCTGGCCAGACTGTGCAGATCACTTTTCCCCTGGCTCGCAGAGATTTGTCGAATTGGGATACCGTCAAGCAGGACTGGGTCATTACTGAACATATCAAGACTGTATACGCTGGCTCATCTTCAAGAAATTTGCCATTGAATGCAGAACTTGAGTAGCCTGTAGAGTAGTAAACAATGCAGCTTCTTACCAATACTATGTGACTCTTAAGAATGTGCAGATCGCCAGACAAAGGGAACCTCAAGGGAGAGTATAGCAGCCATGAAAATGCAAAAGGTGTCTAAGGCACAGTTTTGAAAAGTGAGTGTGAAGTACCAATGCGTCGCGATCTAGACTGGCGGCATGCCTTCTTGGTATTGCCATCAGGGTGAGAAGGTGAGAACAAAAGTGAAGTTCAATGGCAGGGCGTGAGGATGGTACTAGATGAGAAAACGTGTGTTCCCAGTCATTTCTGATTTGTGTCGCATCTTGTGTCCTAAATAAGCACGAACCTTGAACACGCAATCACCGCGCCGGCGCCTCGGTCCGATCACACAAGCATTTCGGAAGCGGAGATCAACGTGCTTGAATTGACTTGGCAAGATGCACGATTTGTTTCCTTCCAGATCACGATAAAAACGTTCTTCTACATTATCATGGCACAATGTATCATAGACTTCACTCATGGCGACTGTGTTCACGTCACTGGAAAGACATCCGAAGAATACGCGTCTTGATTGTGTCGGTCTTACAATGTGCGCAAAGCCGACTCAGACTTTGTCGACAAATACCGCAAGCCGTCCATCCGCCCGAGGGGTTCACGACGTTGGCGCGGTATACGAGCGCCCAAAGTCTACACTGTAGGAATTGACAATCTGGCGCCGCGCGGCCTGCAAGTCGCTCAGTTTCTGACCAAATTCAAATTTGGCAAGTCTGGTCCGGCCTGTTTGTCTTCGCTACATGCTATTCCAGGTGGGCGTAAGCCCAAGGCAAAGGTTCAGACTTCAAAATGCCTCAGTGCCAAATGGAGTCATACTCAGTCATGACCACGAAATAGACGATGTTCAGCGCCTTACGTTTCTCGCCTGTTTTTTGGTTCCTTTTCCTCCAAGCGTTGCCTCGCGTTCAAGACTGTAATTCCCATCTGCTCGGTTTCTCTAACAGGCTCATCACCAAGTAACCGATAACGAAGTTGCTCACTTCCGTTTGCTCTATGCAATTCAGCCCCGCTCATCGAATCAGAACCAGTCATGATGGATCCCCGTATTCTGGTTGGAGATGCACCACTCGATGCAGAGCCTGTCGCGCCAGGATCGGCTACCACACTCCCACAGCTCTTCCAACACATGGCGAAGACACAGCCTAACAGCATCGCCTATTCCGTTCAGACTGGAACCGGCCTTCATACAACCACCTACGCTGAGGCAGATGCCATAGCTGCCTCATTGGCGACTCGCATCGCTGCTCTTTCTCAACATGTCGAAGATGACGGAGTACCAACAGTGGCGATTTGGCTAGAGAAAGGTCTCGAGCTCATCCTTGCTATTCTTGCCACGACGTATTCTGGCGCCACATGGCTACCTCTGGACCCCGACGTCCCTGCAGAGCGTGCTGCCATCTCTATCATCGACGCTTCGGTCTCCCTGGTGATTAGTGACATGGCACACTCTGACAAGCTCCGGGAAGTACAAGAGCGAGTTGCCATAGCGGAACGAGACGCTGCGACTGGATATATTCAATATAATACGTTCTCTGAGTTGATTGACGAAGCACAAACACCACTCGCCTTGAACACACAAAGTACAGCATTGTCTGGTCCGCGGCCCCACGATGCAGCCTATCTCATATACACCTCTGAGACCACTGGAACACCAAAAGGCATCGCCATTCCCCATTCTGCGGCGCTGATATTCTCTCTCAGCGAGCAAAAAGTCTTGGAAACAAGCCCGCAAGACATTGTTTGGAATGGCTTTAGCCCAGCGTTCGACATGTTCGTCGAAGAGATGTGGGTCACAATCGCTGGAGGCGGCCATCTTGCTATAGGTACCCGAGCGGAATGCAGAGATGTACCAGCCTTGCCTGCTGTCTGGGCAAGTCGCGGAGTCACTCTTGTTAACGCGATTCCAACTCTGATCGGTATCATGAACATCGCGCGGACCGATGATGGGGGTCATCTGCTCCCATCTTCCGTTCGTCTGATCAATCTAGGCGGAGAGGCTTGCCCGCCCGCGTTGGTGAACCGGATCGCAAGGCCTGGTCTTCGTATCATAAACACATATGGTCCCACCGAGACCGCTGTGACCGCAACTTGGGATGAGCTTCGACCTGATGTTCCAGTCACTATCGGCAAGCCACTACCAGGATATCATGCTTGTCTTCTTCCTGTCTCAGACGACACTTCATTGGCGACTTGCGAACCTCTTGAGTGGCGTGAAGGAGTTGATGGGGAGCTTGCCATAGGTGGGCCCTGTGTTGGGCTTGGCTACGTTGGACGCCCTGACTTGACGTCTCAAAAGTTCATCTCCCATCCTCTGAAAGTTGGCACTGGGGAGAGATTGTACCGCACCGGAGACCTTGTGAAAACGCAGGCGGACGGGTTGATAGTATTTCTTGGACGTATCGACACGCAAGTGAAGCACCGTGGTTTCCGCATCGAACTGGGGGAGATCGAGTCGCGACTGTACGCTGTACCGGATGTACAAGCTGCAGCTGTTATATTGGCCAATGCCAACTCGGAGTCCGCTCGTCTAGAGGCGTTCGTAGTCCTCAGTGAAGGTGCTGTCCCCGATACTGCCGCCATCAGTCAGATTGCATTTGATAGCTTGCCATCCTATATGCGGCCAGAAGCGACGTTCTTCCTTCGGTCGGGTGAGATGCCTCGACTACCAAGTGGCAAAACCAATGCGGAAGCCCTGCAAGGGATTTCTGCTCGAATCGACGCTGAAAGAGCAGATGCGCAGGCTGCCCGGCACAACGAGGACGACGATATCGACTCATTGGGCTCCAATCTTCCAGCAGATGGAGTGTTAGGTCTGATGTTGACCACCTTATCGCCACTGTTCCCACAAACGCGTATTAAGCCTAACAGCGACGTCTTTAACGATCTAGGCGGTCACTCGCTGATAGCAGCAATCTTAGTGTCGAAACTGCGTCAGGCACAGCTTGGTATGGACAATACTCGACCTTTTGCTTCTATAGGTCTCGCCGACATTTACGAAGCGAGAACTCCTGCCAACATCGCGTCTCGTTTCGATATCTCCCCGAGGACTAAAAGCCTTTACGTTGACATCAACGAGGTTGACTCGCTATACGATGATGAGGGTACCGGTCCTTGGACCGGAGGATACCCACCAATGTCACAAGCGAAATTCGTGCTCTGCGGCATAGCTCAGATCTTACCGCTGCTTTTCATCTTCTTCTTGCAATCGATCGAGATTCTGGGTGATTGAAGGTGGCACGACTGTTGGCGAGGAAGCAGAAGTCGCGTCGCTTTCTCTTGTCCCTTCTGGCATGACCACTCCTAGCTTCCACCGCTTCCATGGATCACCTGCACGTCTTGACAGGATTAAGAACGCAGACGATTCAGCAAGGCCACAAGACACCAGACCGTCGAAAGCTCGAGCAACAGCCACGCTTCTTGGGGATGGGCTCATCGCGTTCTTGGTATTGCCGTTGCTGTACTTTCTTCCTCAAATCCCTGGACTGATTCTATTCGATGTACTCGATATTCGAACCATTAGCGGATGGCAACAGGTTGCAATTCTCTCGGTTCCAATCACCTTTGCTTACCAGGTCCTGGTATTTGCACAGCTATTGGTCTACCGCCATCTTTTCCTCGGCCGTCTCAAGGAGGGTACTTACAGCATCTACAGCATGTTCTTCCTTCGCAAATGGTTCATCGATCGATTGATGGACCTTGCGTTGGACGTTCTTCACCCGGTCTTCGCTAACCTCTACATTGTTCCCTTCCTGAGAGCACTGGGAACCAAGATTGGCAAACGTGCTGAAATCTCGACTGCTCGCAATGTCCCATTCGAGCTACTGGAAATTGGTGAAGAAAGCTTCGTTGCCGACGCGGTTATTATGGGAGAGGGTGTGGTGAGAAGAAACCAGGTAACATTCAAGAAGACCAAACTCGAACCCCGTGCTTTCGCAGGCAATGCATCTGTGCTTCCTCAGGGTACAACACTAGCGTCAGGAACCCTACTTGGTGTGCTGTTCATAGCACCTCCTGCAGACACGCCCATGGCAAGCAATAGTTCATGCTTTGGGTCTCCGCCAGTTCTGATGCCCGATCGTCAGCGAGCTGAGGGCCACGAGGACAGTCTCCTCTTCAGACCTTCTGGTGGTCGTATTGCTGCACGGCTGCTCATCGAAGGTCTCCGCATCGTGATACCGCGCGCCATCATAGCCTTCGGTCTTGGTTTTGGACTGCAAATTGCTCACGACGGCTACCACAAGATTGGTGCATCCGTACTCTACTCATGCTACCACTCTTCTATCTCTTCCTCTTCGCTCTACCTGCCTTGACGTTCACAGCTCTGATCAAATGGGTTCTCATCGGTCGCTACAAACCAGCCGAGTGGCCTCTTTGGAGTCTTGACGTCTGGCTGAGCGAAGCTGTCACAAGCACCTGGGAGACCCTCACTGAGCCTTTGCTAGCATCCCAATTGGTCGGAACGCCTTATCTAGCCATGTGTTTCCGCCTCATGGGCGCTTCCGTTGGCTCACGAGTAACGCTGTTCTCCAGCGATATTACAGAATATGACTGTGTCACTTTTGGCGATGAGTGTATTGTCAACAAGATGTGTGGTGCGCAGACTCATCTCTTCGAGGACCGTGTTATGAAGGTTGGCAATGCATCTGTTGGACGCCGAGCTTGCCTCAAGACGTTCTCCGTCTGTTTGCCAGGGAGTAGAGTTGAGGATGGGGCGCAGCTTGGAAGCCTGTCGCTGCTCATGAAAGGAGAAGTGTTACCACAAGGGACAGCATGGGAGGGTGCGCCTGTTGTTCCGCGCGCAAGAAGAGCAGGCTCACGTAATGCGTCTGGTTCGAGCGGCGAGGTGCCACTATCGGAGCTGTGAGATCTGTTGATGTCCATCACGCCAAACCCCTAGCGGCTACACTTCGCGATCGGCTCATGTATGTCGCACAAGATTGGAAGTCGAGAACAAATCGCAGACCTTGGATTTGGAGGAAATCAAGGGTCGCCCGAAAGAATCTGCAGAATCTCCATGTTCTTGTCAATCGTCCGTATGGAAATATAACAAAATATTATTATTGCATAATTCTATCGCTGTCCTGACACGTCATCTACCTCGTACCGTCCATCATATTCCACACAGCGCGACTACCAGGTGAAAAGCATAAGGCTAGGATTCAGCACGATTGGCTGGAGAAAGTGACTGACAACAATGGTCCCAAGTGGATAGATGGCGATGAACTGATCAATCCTCCAAAACTCGGGGACAACAGTTGCCAGCAGTACCATGCCAACCGACAGTACTAAACAAAACAAGAAAGTGAATCTGAAATTCCTAATCAGTTTGGGCACCTCTTTGAAGAACGTCGTGTTCTCCACTTCCTTGGAAGTTGCTCCCCAGTTCATGTCGACACTGAACAGATGCGACAGAAGAGCTTGCGAGACATGGAGTGATAACCCGCCCATGAACATTATCATGAGTGGTGCCCACTTGAAATTGGTGATCAATGCTTGTACAAGAGATTGTTCTCCGGTCCGATAACGAAGGATGGCAAGCGAGACGTTTCCAAGAGCTGTAAACACCACGATGATTGACAAGTAGACCTGGAACGAGTTGAGGTAGTATTTATCGAGTAGCTCATTGAACCATCCGACGATGAAGTAATTGATCAGTGTGAACAACCATGCGGATCCAATGGCGTAATAGGTCCCGATGTATGACAGGATAGTGAGCTTCGACGGCAGTGGCATTCCCGACATGACAAATGTGCGAAATAGCTTAGTAAACGGTCCTCGAGTTGGCCAGTATCGGAAGGGATGGAAAATCAACTCGCTGCAGCCATAAGCATACTTCTCCCAGCGAGCCAACTCATCGTACACCGTGAGCGACACGCCCTCCTTGAAGCCGTCTCCAGTATAGCTAGCGAAGCGAACAAGGTATCCTGAAGATTGCAAGCGAAGGGCAATATCAAAGTCCTCTGATACAGTCGACTCTGACCAATACTTCTCTCGAGAATCGTCTGGGCAATCGTATGCAATATCTTGTACCGCAGACCAGCGAAGTATAGCATTGTGGCCTACGAAGGGTGCAACGTCACCGCTTGCGATACCATATTTGATCTGCGTGTAGATCAAATTCGTAAAGAATGTGATGCCGTTTTCGAAGAATGATTCTGTCACGTTCATCACGCCTGATGAGTACTGGATGATGGCGACTTGTGGTGAATGGGTCATCTCGCTGACCGCATCGAGCAGGCAATCCGTCGGAACTCGCGTGTCGGAATCGATGAGAAGCACGTAATCGCCCATGCGAATGTTGCCGTCTGCCCAGGTACGGCCTTCATCCTCTTCGATCACTTCCTCAAGGGCCCTAACGTAGGAAGCAACTTCGTCTTCTTGTGTCCAGTAATCAGGTCGATGGCCACCAGCACTGATCTTGTCCTCGATCCTGTTACTGACCCAGAGAGCATAGTTCATGTTTGACGCCTTCTTGAACTTGCCGCGACGGAGGAATGGGACAGGGTTGTGTTCTCCTTTTGGATCATGACGAGGACGCGCCACCCAGCCGATGCTGTGTTCTTCGTAGAAATCTTGACGAGCGCGCGCTTCTTCGGCTGACAATAGTTGCATACCATCATCATTGATGAAAATATTCGCCGTGCCGCCTTGCATTTCGTATGTCGAGATGGCAGCCTTGATTGAATACACTGTCGGAGCGATGACCGTCTGCAAACCTTCTCTATAGACAGGGCACTGGATAGTGACATGAGGTAGCGGTCCATTGCTTGAGAGTCGCTTTGGTGGTAGACCAGAGTAATACTTGGTGTTCTCCTGGACTTGACTGATCGGGCCGAAGATCTGGAGAATGTTTGAAATGAGAGCCTGGAAGAAAAAAAAAGCCAGCCATGTCGTGACCGGAGCGACCGCGATCAGTGCCAAGCGGGCGTAGCTGCTATCGTATGCAATCTCTTTGGCGATCTTTCTGTAGCCAGCACCAAGGACGACAAGGATCAAACAAAGCGTGAGCCCAGTTGTGATTGAGTGCAGTAAAACCACGCGACGTGGCTTCTCTGCTAGACATTCTTCGCTCTGAGGCATATCCAGCTCCTGGATAGAGACTCGACTATCCTTGTTGCTTTTCTCGTTGGTTTCATCTGCTGTGTCGCTTGACCAGATCATGGCCATGAGACCTCTTTCGATCTTCTCAGCTCGAGCAATGAGATTCTCAGGTTGGTCATCCCAGACTACCAGGAGTCGTCTGTCAGCGATGAAGGCAGCAAATTGATGTTTTGCGCAACGGCTCAAACATGACATGTCGGGAAGGATCTGGAGTCGAAGATCATCGCCTATCGGCATGAAACTGCAGTGGCTCTCTTGTAGAAGGATGTTGATGACACGAGTGTTGACTGTCATAGCACTCTAAGTCTAATCAGTCAAAGCATCTTGAGAACTATGGTTAAGCACATACCTTGACATTCAATGCCTGGACTGCTTCTAGGAAACCATCCGGTCTGCGTAAGTCCGGAGGACAACACACATATTGGCCTCGTGATTTTTTGATCACCACACCCTCGTCGTCGTTTCCAATGTTCCAAAGAAGTTTCGCTTGCTCAGACCAGACGTGATTGACCATGACATCGCATTTTGCGTCATTGAGTCGGTGCATGGGTATTCCTTCCAGACCAGCAGATTCTCTTGAACGAGGCGTGTAGCAAGCGGGTGTGGTGGGCGTAGGTGGGACGTCTTCTCCCTTCTCAGTGGGAGACTGGGCATTCTTGCCAGGCTTGCGAAAGTATGATTTCAGACCCATGCTGGACGACTGATGGAAGCACAAGATGTCGTATGGCTGCAGTTTTCTGAAGATGTACGACGGAAGATGTCTCAAGAGGAAGGGGATATATGGAGCAACTTGAAATAGAAGGAAAGGTGGCTTATGTTGAGAGATACCATGCTTAGACCTTTTAGTTCCAGAGGAACATCGTCCTGCACAGTCAAATCCAGATCGATGTTGGGCTCAGCTCGCACTCTGGGCTGCCGCATCTTTCGAGGTGGCTTGCGCAAATCCAATGGTACATGTTCCCAGCATCCGCTAGATATTCAGCTCGAGTTTCGACGGAAAAATGCTTCCAGCTCCTGCCAGAAGTAGCGATTGTTGACGGATCAGGACCGAAGACGGCCGAGGGAAAGCTTGGTCGTCGATCAACTTGATGAAAGCCGCATAAAATGGTGTGTGGCTAGGCCGGAGATTGTTTCAAAACTAAAAGGTCTGCACAATTGCTTCGCGCTTGGGAGGCAAGGAGGGTGTGGGGGATGCAAGGAAGGCTGCGGGCGATGTGATAGTACGCTCTGGAGCTACAGAGGTCTCCTAGATCCGGCATGATGAAGGTGTTGGTCGAGAGGTTCCCTGCGGCTGTCGAATAGCGCGTTCCAGGAGGACGGCCGGCTCCAGAGTTGGTATCTTCCTCGATTAGTCGTGACCAATGATCAAGCGAATGCTCCATGTGCGCGCTGTCAACGGCTACAAACATACCCTGTACATGCGCATGCAGGTCCCAGGAACACGGTAGTTGAGTAAAATCTTCCTGCAACTGCTGACCAACCTTGTTTTTGGGTGAGCTGCGTCAATAGTTCTTGCATGTTGCATGAAGCGGCACAGCTCTTGGAGGCTGCACTGAGTTTCGCCTCTGTTTCCAGAAAGGTCATGTTCAGTGTGACAATTCCAATTCATTGATGCAGTGGCGCCTCTGTTTCTTCGGGATAATTTGCGTAAGATGGGTTGCAAGTCGTGTTGTCGAAGATCTGAATGTGGGAATTCAGGTTTGGGATGTCGCAAAGACGAAAGCGGCCCGGATGAATGCAAGAGTGGCAACCGTCAGGATGCGACCTTATCTCCGCACTTCACCGGGCTCGGCATGCATCCGACAGCTTGCCAGATAAAGTTTATTCTTAGCATTTGTGATGGAGTGGGGAAGTTACTCTGCAGGCGACTTCGCATCGCGCCTTGAGGAGTACCATGGGCTGCCTCGGTGACTCTGTGGCTTGAGCGAATGTCATCGTATCTCGATGGTTTCGAAGCGCCAACCTCATTCACTCATTCACTCATTCACCAGAGTTACAAGACCGTACCTCGAAAGTAGTTGATAATCGCTCAAGGTGGTTCCTTCTAGGTTTGTCGCATTCCCAATCTTAAGAGACCTCATGTGTTTCCATCGTTTGCTACTCCAGGGAGATAGGTAGTAACGTGGCCGATGAATCGACTGGAATATCCGATCACTTGAAGGGAGTAAGCAAGTCTCATAGGGACTCGTAGGCGCTTTGTGATGGTGCTTGTATACAGTATTGCTTTCTGGTCAAACCAACTTATGCCAGTTCCTGTTCCTTGTCCTGAAGTGGGCTTACCGTCTCGAAGATCCACGCCTGCTTCTTTGCATCCACAAACTTCGGGTACGGCCTTCTGCAATGACAACCGTCGAGCGAATATCCCCTGAGTTTTGCGACGATCCATTTGTGCCATTGATACCACCCTTTGCAAACCCCCACTCCATCTTTGCAAGCTCGAGTTGTGCCGCCTCAGCCTCCTTGGTCTTGCCTTGTATCCACAAGTCGTAGATCTGAATGCAGAATCTGGGGTATAGGTTTGCGACACCAGTGATTGTGCCAGTGCTACCGACAGCGAGAGCGGGAACAAGCCAGTCGCTTTGACCGGCAAGAGCGCAGAACTCTGAAGGAGAGAATTGAAGGCGGACCCGAGCGACTTTCGGGATACCGCCGCATGTGAGCTTGACACCGACGATGTTGGGATGTGCGCCTAGCTTTGAGAGCATATCGGAATTGACGTCGAGGCCAGCGACGACCCCGGAAAAGTTGTAGATCAAGACGGGGATGGCAGATGCATCGGCGAGCTTAGAAGAAGTCAGACGCCGGCCCACATACGTAATGGGAGATTCTCACCTCTTGGAAAAACTCCACGATTGCGTCCTCATTCATAGCAAAGTGGAAGTAACTTGGTACGAGCACAAGCGCAAAGTCGGC
This sequence comes from Aureobasidium lini, assembly GCA_022813425.1. Lineage (NCBI taxonomy): Eukaryota > Fungi > Ascomycota > Dothideomycetes > Dothideales > Saccotheciaceae > Aureobasidium > Aureobasidium lini. The sequence goes on from JAKLML010000054.1 coordinate 176,989, forward strand.
ACCAGCTTCCTTGGCGAGTCTAGTCTCTGCAATGACATCTCTTATGCTTTGACCGCCGCATCCGAGTGTGATTGTGATATCTGGTCGGCCGAGATCGTTTGCAAGTCTGCGAGTTGTGCTGACCAGATCAGACTTCTCCTTGAGCGAAAGTGTGACAGCTTCTCCGTTGGTACCGGCGAGGACGACTGAGCAAAGCATGTAAGCAACTGGTGTAGAGTCTATGAGGAACAAATAACATACTGCCATGAAGACCTGACGAAATCAGGAACTCAAGGTGCTTGCTTTGCGTAGGCCAATCAATCTCTTGACTAGCATCATCGGCGAACCACGTGAGGCTTGGTACATGGATACCTGGAGGGAAGGATCTTGATGTAGTGCTGTGAACCATTGTAGATAGTCGAGATTGTTGACTGCGAACTCGAGGGTAGGAAATTGTTTGATTGAAAAGCTTGTGGGAGTGTGGAACTACATATCGGAGCGGTAGGCCAAGTCAGCTCGCATCTTGGTTGTCATCGACGCGACGAGCTGTCGCGTCGGTAGTCTCTTCAGATAAACATCCACTCTTGTCCATGTGGTATGCGGTTGGCTCGTCGCTGCTCGCTAGTTGTGGGGTGCTGTAGTTAGGGTTAGGGTTAGGGTTAGGGTTAGGGTTAGGGTTAGGGTTAGGGTTAGGGTTAGGGTTAGGGTTAGGGTTAG
>JAKLML010000055.1:0-174743 GCA_022813425.1 Aureobasidium lini
GCCCCTTTAGCTCAGTTGGTAGAGCGCGGCACTAGTAATGCCGAGGTCACCGGTTCGACTCCGTTAGGGGGCATCAACGTTTTGTCCGTGATGTTGGAGATGCGCGTTATCCTTTTGCTCGATGAATCGAAGTTGTGATTGTTCTTTTTGTGCCTTCCAAAGTTGCGAGAAACGAGTCTGCGGGAAAGAGCTTCGCAGAGAGAAAGCTCTGGTTAGCAACCAAAGACCCTTAGGAGCTTTGGAAGCTCGGACCCACATCCATCCCGCAACTCCAGACCAAGCAGTTCGCGACTGGCATCATCCAAACCAAGCAACCGTCGCAACATCGCCGACACAATCTCACAATCTCTCGCGACAGACCACAACCCAGAGAGGCATAACACCGACGCCACCTCGCCACAATGAAGTTCCTACCCACCCTCGCCCTCCTAGGCACCGCAGCAGCAACATCCCTCCACCTCTCAATCTCACCCTCCTCCTCCCTCCTCGACCTCTCCACCCTCCCAGCCTCCACCCACGCAACCCTCTACGGTTCCTCAGGAAAACGCCACCGCACCCCCTTACGCCTGGACAATTCCTTCGTCTTCTCCAACCTAGAAGAAGGGGAATACCTCCTCGACATCCACTCTCGCGATCATGTGTTTCCTTCTCTGAGGGTGGATGTGCTGGATCCCGTGTCCATCTTACCCATACATGTGGAGGGTGATGGTGTAGCTGCCGAGAAGGTGCAACAACAACAGGAAACAGTGGTGGTATATCTCACGCATCCGAGCAATAAATGGGACCATCTGGGTGCCAAGATTGCAGCTTCTTCCGCTCCTCTGTCCTCAGACGCTGAAGTCAAACTCGCGGTTTCAGCATTGGGGAAAAGAGAGTTTTTGGAAAAGAGACAAGGGTTTGACATTCTTTCCTTTTTCAAGAATCCCATGATTTTGATGGGAGTGTTGAGTATGGGATTGGTGTTTGGAATGCCTTATTTGATGGACAACAGTAAGCATATCCCTCCCCTCCCCCCCCTTTTCCAACACCAAACCGCCGATATACAACCTTAGTGAATGGTTATGCTGATATTGAGGTCCCATCCACAGTGGACGAAGAAACAAAAGCCGAATTCGCAGAAATGCAAAAACAAGGTCCCCTCGGAGGTGCAGGTGGATCGGCCGGTGCCGCACAAGCTGTTCAAAACTTCGATCTCGCCGGTTGGATGGCAGGAAAGAGTGATTCTGGTGCTGCGAAGAAATAGAAGATGCGGAAACTTGTACTACAAACGGGGGATGGAAGTTGAGGAATGGGGTATAAAGGCATACTCTTTTTACAAGAACACAATGATCAAGACGTATATTATATGATGAGTATTGCTTCAAGCTGGGAAGAGATATGTCGGATATGAGTATGATTATGCTGTCTGTCCTCATGATCAACTTTACTGCAAAGGCCGAGATACTGTCAAGTATTGGGCGTGTGTGTGGGATATGTGTTTCATTATTTGTTTGCTCTATGCTGAACCCATGACTACCATTGACGCCCCCTTTCACGTTTCCGTTATCGAAGGAAATGCGGAGGATGCGTTTGATGAAAGGTTTGTATTTGGTACACATCATGTCGAGACGTCAATTGTAATGCTCTTCTTCAGCTTCCGCTTCTCTCAGTCTCCCTCCCCAGATCATGAGTCAACCTCCATGGACTCTCCAGCAGCCTCCGGTTGTGCCGGTGCATCAGCAGCGGGAGCAGCAGCATCGTCATCACCACCGTCATTCCTGTTCTCAAACGTCGTGTCCAACCACTGAGCAATCTGCTGACCCTCGTACATGGTGAAGTTCTCCTCCAATCCACTGACACCCAACGAAGTGTTGTCGACAGTAAGCTCCTTGTCCTGAGGCAGCGACTCGTTGAGTGCGCGCAGAGCATGCTTGATCAACTCCTCTCTACTGCTACCCTCGAATTGATCAAGGTTGCGCTCGAGATAGGTTCTCGCCATCTGGGATCTAGCGCCGATACCACAAGCGACCATCTCCTGAGTGATACCTGAAGGTTGGAATTCGAAGAGGTGGGGGCCCTTTGCGTCGACACCGGCGACGAGGAGACCTACACCGTAGGGGCGACGACCGTATTGCTGGGTGTTTGTCTGAGCGCGGTCGGCAACACGCGAGGTGATTTCTGAGAGCAGGATGGGGCGGCCGTAAGTCAGGCGGGATGAGAGCGATTGCTGTTTCATGAAGTTGCTGAGGACGCGGGCGTCGGAGGCGAGACCGGCGAGGGCGAGGCCATAGTGCGAGTCGACGGGGATGATCTTCTTTTGGTAGGATGAGAGTTCTTCGGCGTTTCTCTGGGGTGGAAGTTAGAGGATGGCGCAGATGAGGGAGTTCAAGAAAGGCGGACCTTCACTGCGGCGAGGACGGCGTGGGTCTTGCTGACGATACCAACAACGACGGAACCTTGCTTGACGGCTTCTTGGGCATATTCGACCTGGAAGATACGACCTTGCGGCGAGCTATGAAGGTTCTAGATTAGTGGGTATTGATAGATGGCGGATAAGATGGTGGACGTACAAGGTGACGGAGTCGTTGTCGTAGTTGTTGCGGAACATGGTTGCGGTGTGACGAGGAGGATGTGAGTGTCGGGGTTGAAGGGCGTATAGAAGGAGGAATCAAGCGAGAGATGGAAAATGCAATACAAACAACAGAAGGCGCGAAAGGAATCTGTGAATGCTCAATGTTCGACCTTCAACTCAGTCGGCGATGATGGAATGAGATGGCGCCTGTAAGGGCCAAAGCTCCCCAGACTTTTGCTTGGCGACTTGCGACCGAGAGACGCGCCTGCCTCCGACCGCCGGCCCGCATCTCCAACTCATGCGCCGACGACGACTGCGATAGCGATTACCATAGAGATCAACCCGCCGACAACTAATTCTCGGACCTTCCACTCTCTCCCAACAAACTCAACATGGCAGGCCTCAAAACCATCATCGCTCTTTCCTTCGTACGCTCCCCATGTTCCCCTCCTTCCAACCTTCCACCTTGATGCGCACACGAGACTAACAAGGCTTCAAAGGTGCTGGCCATTGGCTTCCTGCTCGTCATTCTCTCGTCGGCATTATGGCACAACTACCTGCCTCTGCTAGTCGTCGCGACCTACGTTATCGCTCCCGTGCCTAATTGGATCTGCTCACGCGCTCAATCCTCGGATGACTTCATGGATGGAGGCAGCAATGCTGTCGTCGAGCTTGGTCGCTTCATTACCGGTTTCCTGGTCGTCATGGGTGTTGGTGTGTTACTCTCTACGACATGTTGGGTACATTCGGGTGCTAATACAAGTCTACAGCTCTCCCCATCGTACTCGCCCACACCGGCATGATCAACGTCCCTGCTGCCGCCATGTCGATAGCCGGCGGTCTTCTCATCTACTCGACCATCATCAGCTTCTCGTTGTCCTTCCGTGAAGATGAGGAGTTCTAGTCACATATCAACTCCACCTATATCTAGTCCTTTATACCCAACATCCTCGACTTGCTCATCTGTGAGCCTTTGTATTACCTCTTTCGAGCGAAGCATTCATGCCGTCATATATCAAATGTCTCTTTATTGCTACAGAATGTTGCGCTCCTTTTCTTGGATGGTGTTTTGATTTGCTCTAAAAAATGTCTTTTTTCGGAGAGATACAGAAGCGAGATTCCTTGTCTTTATGCTCCCAGCAATGCACCATGTGTTGCAGCAATTCCCTTGGCCGGCACCCCATGCTATTAATGCTCCATATGTCCCTCACAAGCAACGCCATATCCTCCATATCGTCAATCCACCTGTGCATCATCCATGCCAGTCTTTCATCTTCTGATCTCGAACTTGTCTTGTACGTTCTCAGGTACCCTCTGCATCCATTTCTGTGCTTCGGCACCTGCTTCCCCAGCTTCCGCTCTCTTGCCTCCGAAGTTGAACGTGTTGGACAGCATCTGGCTAGCAACAGCCTGCCAGAGTGGTGTTTGCGTCCTGTCGGCCAATTTCTTTCCTGCTCCTGCCGACATTTCCGCCTTTTCTCCCATAATGTCCACGAAGAAGTTAGATGTCATCAGGTTGATCGCCATGCAAAGCATCAATGTGTTCTGTTGCTTTTTGGCAATGCTGGCAGACATTGATAGGTAGTTCTTCATCTTGAGGATGGGGAGTGCGTCTGTTGATGATGCCCTGACGATTTGCACTGCGACCTTGTAGTTGGCATTGGGGTGATTGACGCACAGTGGTTCTACCATATCCATGAGAGCGTTGACTTCATTCAAATGTGATCGTCGTGGCCGTAGGATCAGGATCATGTTGAGTGTGGACAAAATGCGTAGATCCTGGTTTGCTGCTGCTGCTTTCTGCCCGGGCTGTAACGTTAGAGCTGGGCTTCTGTAGAATTGGAGAGCGGCGTCCAGATCTCCTGTTGCCTGCTTGACAACACCAAGCAAGTACAGCGCCGATACTTGTACGAAGTCTTGCTCGTCAATGGTGTCCGAGTGCATGTCTTCTGTCAATCGATCCAGCACTTCTTGAGCCCCTTCCCAGTCGGCACGTTCACACCTGAATGAGGCGAGCAATTGAAGACACACTTTGTGATAGAACATGCGTCGGTCCAGATGTGCAGACGAGCATTGTAGTGACTGAACTTTGCGCTCATTCTCAGGATTGTAGTCGTCTGAGGAATCTGGTTAGCATCTCTCAAGCGTACAGCACAAGTGAAGCACTTACTTCGTGTGAGTTTATCGCCCTCAATCACATACTTCTCAGCCTTGCGATCAACGATATTCTTACTAACACTGGCCAGACTGCTGAAGATGTAACCGAGAGCGAACAACTCGCTTCTGCGCAACCACTGGAAGACGATGGCGCGTCTTCCTTCGGCTGTTCTTTCCATGATTCCGCCTGTGTCAAGAGAAATGTCTTCCGGTGCGCTATCTGTCGTCGGCACGCAGAAAGAACCATCAGAAGCAGTCTTCCTCTTGCCACCATCCAGCGCCTTTTGCATAACGTTCATTTTCTCCATTAGTTGGTCGGGCTTGCCGTTCATCAAGTCGCTGCACAAGTCCAGGCAGTCGAGCAAAGCTGCGATTTGAGATATGCCAGCCACATCACGATTCAACTGGTGAGTACGAGCTGCCGCTAGAGACCTTTGGAAGTTATCCGCCGAATCTGCTTGCCCACTCCTCAGGTGTACTAACGCTTCCAGGGCTGAGCATGTCGCAAGTATAGGGTACTGTCTTTGCTTCTCTGCTTGTTGAGAGATACGCCGTAGATGTTGCAAGGCTCCGGATAGGTCCGGGTGTGGCATCTGGAATGAGAATGACACCCGCAGGAATCGGAAGACGTACATCCAGGGATAATGAGCGTATGTTTCAGTAAGCTCAATCATCTGATCCACCATCTTGAACGCCGATCGAGGATGGGTACGGAACAGTGATCGGGCCTGAACATGCTTCATGCTGTATTTCAGGTCGACTAATCTGTTGCGCTCGCATAGAGCAATACCTCTGGTTAGCAAATCCTGCAACTCCCCGTCATTTTCTGTCTCTTCAAGAAGCAGATTCGCATATCTGAGTTGAAGTCGCGCTTCCATTTTGGGATCCGGAAACTTCCAATTCTTCAGCACTGACTCCATGCAACCAAGACCAGCAGATATAAGGCTATAGTATTGTTCGACATCTGCTTCTTGGGGATTGCGAGCGAGATACGAAGACATTCCGTGAGCCTTGCTTATATACTGGTCGGCCAATCCTAGAAGCACAGGTTGCAAGTCTATAGCCGAAGGTTCTCGCGGGGCAGAAACTGGCGTTCGAGAAGTCACCGGTGTGACCTGATTCTGTGATGACGGTAGTCTCGTCTCTATGACCACTTGCGGAGTTCGAATCTGCGATGACGAACGCTGCTGCGATCCTGGCTGTGTTTGAGAACTAGACGTCGGCTGCTTAGGTCGAGACTGTGGTTGAGGCGGTGACATCGCATACTTAGGCGATTGCGTGGGCTGATGGTGCGATTGAGAGAACGACCTAGCATGATTCTCTTGGTGCTGCGGTCGCGACTGGTGTTGCATCCCCGATGAGGTGCTGGACATAGGTCGTGGATGAGGTGCTGGTCCAGTTGTGGGATAGTTAGGAGTTTCTTGTGGGCGAGGTCGCTGCTGACTTGATGCCGCATGCTGTCTCTGATTTCCCTGTGGTTGGCTCCGTCCTGGAGAAGAATGATCCGGGGCACCATCCAATTGATATGCTTGGACAGTTTGAGAATGCATGTATTGTTGCGGTTGTGGTTGACGTTGTTGGGGTTGGTGTTGTTGATTCACCAGCATTTGTGAAAGTGATTGTGGAACTTGCTGGTGAGTCTGGTAGGAAGGTGTCTGTGGTTGATATTGTGCTTGAGACATGGGATACTGAGACTGTTGCATTACCTGCCCCATGACGGGCGCTCCGGGAGATGCCATGTATGCCTGATTTTGATGTCGTCCTGATTGTCCGTTCATAGGGTATTGCGGTTGCATGTTGTATCCTCGTCCAGGTGTCGAAGGTGTTGGCATCATATTCATAGGATGATGTTGATATCCAGTCCCTGCAGGCGGCGGCGGGTAGCCGTACATGGCCTGCTGCTGCTGTTGCTGTGAAGGCATGGCATAGCCTCGTCTGGCATCGAATCCATTATTGTTGCTATTCGTATTGTCCATTCCCTCCCTTTTCTCAACAATAGCTTTCCGGTCTCGAACAATCACATGAAAGACTGTCAAGAATCAATTAAGAAACGCGCTATTTGGAGAAAGTACGCGTGGTGAGGAAAATAGTCTTGGCAGCCGAGGCAGCAATCTCAAGGGCTCGTCGTCGCGAACAGAAAACACTTGTGCACTCGGGCAAGTATTTCTTGCTGTAATTTTTGCATCTTCAAAATACCAGACAGATCAATGCTCTTGCTGGTGAATTCACATGCTTCGCGATGATTCCTCAATGTAGTCGACATAGCCGAGATTGATCGGAGGTGCCGGGCCCGCTAGAACCCCGTCACGGTATGACGACGATCCGTGAGCGTTCTACCGTATTACTACTATCGGCGTATAAATACTATCAACGTCCCCTAGATCCAGAATTGCTTCTTGCTTGTCCCACCACACTCGTTGACAGCCACCTATATAAGGATCAGGACCTGGAGACTCGATTGACCGGTCCCTAGCAAATCTAGCCCTAAATCAAAACATTTCTAACCCCATAGAAAAATCCATGGATCTCTCGTGGGTACTCGGCCATGCCCGTGTCTCGTTTCATCACTCGAAGAACACAATTTCTCTGGCCTCAAAATCTGGAAAGACTGCTCTCTCTGATATCTGCAAGGCATCCACCCCTCCCTGCAAACTGAACCCTCTGCTCTTCAATGGTCATTTGCACACAGCCTGGACAGCCGTAAAGGCCGCTGGTCCTCCTATCGTCTACAAGCGCCAAATCTTCGAGTCTGATGACCCGCGTTTTGCTGGAACCTTTGCCGTGGACTTTGTCTCCCACAAGCAAGCACCGGAAGAAGACCCCACCTTGCCTCCGCGCACAACCTACTTCACTGAGAATGAATTTGCAAACATTGGCAGTGATGACACTAAACCCATGTTGATCACTCTGCATGGACTCAGCGGTGGCTCGCATGAGATCTACCTCAGACATGTATTGGAGCCTTTGGTGGATCAAAGTGAACAAGGCGATTGGGAGGCCATTGTCGTCAACAGTCGTGGCTGCGCTATGAGCAAGATTACTACCGGTATCCTGTACAATGCAAGGGCTACCTGGGACTTGCGACAGACGGTCAAGTGGTGCAGAAAGATGTATCCTAACCGTCCGCTTTATGCAATTGGTTACTCTTTGGGTGCCAACATTCTTACAAATGTACGTAGATGTGGTCAAGGTCTTAATAAAACGGTTACGTGTTCTAATATTTCGTTCTGCAGTACTTGGGTGAAGAAGGTGATGCGTGTGAGTTGCAAGCTGCTGTTGTCTGCTCGAACCCCTGGAAACTCGAAGTCGCGAGTCTTGCTCTGCAGCGCACTTGGCTTGGCCTCAATGTGTACTCGAAGACCATGGGAACCAGCATGAAGAAGTTGTTTGCACAGTGAGTCGCTCGCAAAGTGAGAGGCAGTAGTCTCTGATGTTGATCAATTCATAGGCACGCAGATCAAGTGGTCAAGAACGGTAATATTGACCCAGAGAGGGTTGCAAAGGTTACATATTTGCACGAGTTCGACAGAGAGATCCAGTGCCCGACTTGGGGTTACCCGACAGAGTACGCATACTACCGAGACGCATCTTCGGCAGACTCGGTCACTTCCATCCGCATCCCGACCTTTGCCATCCATGCTGAAGACGATCCTGTAAGCCCCCATCTTTATATTGATTGACCCGCACAGTGCTGATCGTTGTGTCCAGATCGCCGTGGACGAGGCTGTTCCTTACGAGGAGATTAAGCAGAACCCATACGTTGTCATGTGCTCGACTTCGACCGGTGGCCACTTGAGTTGGTTCGAGGTTGGCGGCACAAGATGGTTTTCCAAGCCGGTATGATTTTCTTTTGTGTAACTTCGGATGATTGAGATGCTGACTTCAGTACAGGCAGTCAACTTCCTCCAGAAGATGGCGCGGGAATACGAGACGGCCAGAAAGGACGGGCCCACGGGCACTTTGTCTGAGATGACCAGAACAGCAACATCCAGCACTGGATTCAAGAGTCCGTTCGTGTTTGAGCCGATGCGTAGAAAGATGTACCTTCCGGAACAGAGTATAAAGATAGATGCATAGACGTGGGTATCGTGCGCGGAAAATAGACAAATAATGCAAGGCAAGCGATTGCGATCACCCGAATGCAACTCTCTTCTTCTTGGGCTTCTCGGCAGCGGGCTCGGTCTCATCGACCTCGGACTTGCTGCCCTTCTTGTTCTTCTTCCTGCGGAGATCATCCTTGACTCCCTCCTGTGATGTTGTTAGTGGCGTGATACACTCTTGGAATGTGCGGTAGTCTTACCAGCTTCTCCTTGCGACCAGCCTCTCTCTTCTCAGCCTCGGCCTTTCTGGCCTCACGGATCTCCTCCATCTGACGAGCGCGGATCATCTTGCTCTCAATGTTTCCCTCTTTCTCAGCCTGGACCATGGCGAGGATGGTCATCAAAGACTCCTTGTCGTCGACAAATGTCTTGCCCTTCTTTACACCATTGGGCTTCTGGATTCCAGCGGGGCGAATGCCGTTTAGAGTGGGGATGTTGAGCTCCTTGTCGGTGTAGACGCGCTTCTTTTTCTTCTGAGGACCGTGGGATGTCGACTTTGTCTTTTGCTCGACAGTCTTGGGCTTGGGGCCGGTAGGCTTCTTCGGTCTAACGCGGTCGCCGGACTTGGAGGCGGACTTGCCACCCTTGGCTCCGCCCTTGGAGGGGGCTCCCTTTGTTGGTTTCGAAGGTGCCATTGTGATTGTGATATATCGGGTATGCTGTTAAAGTTGGCTGGCTGCTTTCCAAGTCGAGAATTTCCAGTTACAAGTTCTGGCAGAACAAAATATTGCCAAGATATTGGGGAGCGGGCGGTGAACGGCCAGACCTCCGGGCGCCGACCTCCGCGATCGCGACTTGCGACAGCGTCACCCAGCGTGAGGCCTCCACCTTCGCGTTATCTCGACCAGTATACCACCTCGAGTCGCTCTCTACATCTACCTGTCGCCATGTCTAGCGAACGCGTCTTCCGTCTTCCGTTCAAGAAGCCGCAATGGATGAACAGTGCGACTACCCGCACAGCCGGCGTCTACTTTGCCGGAGCCCTGGTATGCCTGCCTTGGACTTGGTACTCGAAACACTGCTAACCGGCTTGCTACAGTTTGCCATTGCCCTCTTCGTCTTCATTGATGCCGCCGTCTACTCCAAATCCTCGCTTAATGGCTCCGACGTGCACATGACATTCATCGACTGGATCCCCGTCATCTTCAGTGCCCTCGGCATGCTCATTGTCAACTCGATCGACAAGACCCGCCTCTCTGCTGATAACTTCAGCTACAGTGGTGACGGTATCGCTTGGAAGGCTCGTGTTGTCTTGTTCATGGGCTTTGCTGCTATGGCTGGTGGTCTTGCTGGTGGTGTCACCGTCATGGTCCTCAAGTACATTGTGCCACAATACTCTTTCCCTACCCTCTGGTTCGGTGTCGCCAATGTCATCGCCAACACTCTGGTCTCGCTCAGGTACGCTGTCTGTCCCTCGCTCTCTTGTGCAGTTACTGACCACGCTCCCAGCTCGGTTGTCCTTTGGGTCTCGCAGAACATGGAAGACGACTACACCTACAACCTACAGTTGTAGTAGGCTGTATGCATCTAGGTAGTCTGTCTAGTCCTTGGATACTCTTGAATATTATCATCACATGCCTCTTCTCATACTCTCGTGCGTTGCCCTTTGGTAGGGGCGTTATATCCCATCGGATTGGTATACATGAAGACCATCGCCACGCATCTGGTCGAAATTCACACGCCCTCGATCTTCTCAGCCCGTGCCAAGTGGATATTGTTCTTGGTATATCGTCGCTCGATGTGTTGGTGGGCTGAGCTCGGTTGTCAGGTGGAGAGAGCGCTTTAGCATTGCGCATTTCTCTGAGAACGAAATATCGACAGCGGGGACCACGAATAGACCATGCATTCTCACAAGCAGCATGGGAAGTGACTGAGCCTTCACAACATGCCATGTGGTCTCCTGTTTCCATTATCGTGCTTTGACATGAATGGAGTTGGATGATAGATTTTGACAGGGTTATCCCACTCACAAGTATGACGCGAAGGCGGTGAGGAGCTGCAATCAATCAATTCCGCGTTTGGCAATGCATCAACATTGCAACCAACAAACCCATCGCTTTTCGTCAAACGACAAACAAACCATCGCATTCATATCAATCTATAACCATCACCAAGAAATACGAGCCAAAATTCACCGAACACGGATAATCGACGTCATCGCAACACTGCGCTTGGCGAAAGCGCGACAGACGAACCCAGCAAGATATCTCTCTCTCGATATATTTAATCAAGACATGCCCGCCAAATTCTACGTCGTCAAAGCTGGTCGCAAACCTGGCATCTACAACAGCTGGGATGAATGCCTTGCGCAAGTCAGAGGTTATAAAGGCGCCACCTGTCAGTATTCATCAATGTACCGAGCGACAAGCCAACAACATCACTGACACTCGAATCAGTCAAGTCATTTCCACAGCTCAACGAAGCCCAAGCATGGCTGAATGGCTCGGATACGCCATCTACATCCTCGTCGACGGCATCTAGCAAGCCTGGCAAATTCTATGGAGTGCACAAAGGCCACAAGCCAGGCGTGTACACCTCATGGGCAGACGCGCAAAACACCATAGCAGACTTCAAGGGAGCTGTCTACAAGTCGTTCAAGACACAGGCCGAAGCAGAAGCCTTCTCCAGAGACGGACATGCGCAAAAGAGGCCATCAGAGGAGCCATCGCAAACCACCCCTCCAGCAAAGAAGCAAAAGCAGGACACGGACGACTTGGAAGACCTGGTTGAACACGCAGCTGGAGAAGGTCCTCTACCTGACGGTGCCCAGGATGGCTTTGATCCAAGAATTACTCTGAATCCTGTCACCGGAAAGATCGAATACAAGGAGGCCACGACAAAGTGGCAGGCTGTCAATCTGCAAGACGACAAACCTGTCGTCATCTATACAGATGGCAGTTCACTAGGCAATGGCGCTCATGGAGCTGTTGCAGGAGTTGGCGTCTACTTTGGTCCTCAGGACAGGCGGTACGATGGCAGTCTCCAATGCGACATCTACTCTTACTGACATATGTTACAGCAACCTATCTGAGCCCCTCTCCGGTACTCGCCAAACAAATCAACGCGCCGAACTCACCGCTATCCAAAGAGCTCTCGAGATTGCCCCACGAAACCGTCCCGTCACCATCTACACTGATAGCAACTACAGTATCAAGTGTGTGACTGAGTGGTTCGTCAAGTGGAAGGCCAATGGTTGGCTCAACGCTGCTAGGAAGCCCGTCGAGAACAAGGACCTGATTGAGAAGATTCTCAATCTGATCGAGCAACGAAAGAACATGTCACAAGAGATTAGCAATAAAGTCGAGTTTGTATGGGTCAAAGGACATGCCACCAACGAGGGCAACATTGCCGCTGACGAGCTTGCCGTTGCCGGTGCAAGAGAAGCTAGAGAAATCCTCGCCAACCCTGACATCGAAGAGCCGTAAAGCCGTCTTTAGTTACCACTCGGGTTTTGCTGCAACACTGGCGCGGTGTGGGGTTTGATCTGCATGAATGAGGGGGAAGGGGACAGAGCTCACGACATTATGACTTTAAATAATACACAACGGCCGTATGTATACTCAACATATGCCTCTACGATGCTTGCTGAGAAGAGCTTGGTAAACATCTGTCGGGATTCAGATGTACAACAGCGACTTACCAAGCATATCTACTATTGACAAAGCGATGTGATAATTTTGTCCTTGATATAGAGCGGATAGAAGGACTTCCGAGAGGATCAAGTGGGATTTCGGTCGGTGCTCCGCTCCGACCATGACGTTTCTGCCTTTACTCAGCGTTTCGGCCCTGCTGTTTCATCCTGGCAAGATCATCACAATAATCACATCCAAACACCGACCCACGCGAACGTCAAATTGAGCTGCTGCGGGGCCACTTTACGTCGCCGTGGTTGCTGAGCGATCGATGTGCTACCTTTGTGATCGCGACTCCTTCGGCCGTGGCCTTTCCACCGATGGAGCGCAAAAGCCCTCGCGGTCGTGCCAAACACAAACAGGTGACGCACCGGCCTGCTCGACCACCTGATTGATCGAGTCAATCACCATTTCATTGCATTTTAAGCTTCAAGGGTTCTGATGCTATCACCGTAAGTCCGTACGAGAGGTATATATACCCCTGGGTAGCGCCTTGTGTTATCGCCTCTTCTGCCCTACTAGCTTTTGTATACCACTCGCCACTTTTTTTCTGATCCACTTACACCATGTCTTCCACTCTCGTCGTCCATCATCTGCGCGTTAGTCAATCTGAGACGATTGTCTGGCTCTGCGAGGAGCTCGGTGTTGCATACGACTTGAAATGCTACGACCGCGAGCAGACACTTCTGGCGCCAGAGGTGTACAAAGCATTGAGCCCTCTCAAGACCGCACCCGTCATCGAAGACGTCGACACATACCAACCCAACCCTGAACATATCAAGCTGGCAGAATCGCAAGCCTGTGTCGAATGGATCTCCAGAAAGTACGGTCAAGGAAGACTGATCAACAAGCCTTGGGACGCTCACTGGAAAGAATGGCTGTTCTGGTAAGCAGTATACATAATGACAATGTGTGGCTACTGTTTTGACTGACTCTACTTTTAGGTGGCACTTCACCCACGGCTCTCTGCAACCCGCCCTGCAAATGAAATTGCTTACTGCAGCACTTCCCAAGGACCACCCTGGCGCCAAGGTCGCCGACTCAAGAATTGAACACTACCTCCAGCTGATTGACGAACGCCTGGGCAAGTCGCAATACCTGGTTGGCGACGAATTCACGGCTGCCGATCTCATCATGGTCTTCCCGCTCACCACAATGAGAGCATTCATTCCTATGGACCTCAGCACCTACTCCAACATCCTGAGATACCTGAAAGAGATTGGAGAGAGACCTGCATACCAGCGAACCTTTGAGAAGGCTGAGACGAAGCTGAAGCCCATGCTGGACGCCAACCCTACTTCTCTCTTCTCCATGTAAAAGTGGCTGGGGGTATGACATGAACGACATATTTACATTTCTCTACTCTTGGATATAATGGCCTGACAAAGGACTTCATTACTTGGCGCACATGTGGGACTCGGGCATAGAACTAGATTTGGCTTAGACAAGGCTACCCTATAGACGTGGATACCATCTTAAACAAGGTGCCCACACCTCTTCTCTGTGAAACTGTTCAAAGACAAAGTTCAATGTACAGTGCCTCAAGCCCTACAAATCATGTCTCAGACCAATCGGAGGAATACCTGGCACACAAGTATCTCTATTAGTCTTACACGAGTCGTGGGCACATTCGTCTGTAGGTTGTGGTTCCTAAAACGTTGATTAGTAAGGTCGGCTTTGCACTCGGATGGCTTCAATCCGCTGACCGAGGAATGCGAACCTTTTTTGTTCGCCGTTGAAATGTTTATACAACGCCCGATAGATAAAGCACATGGCTTACCCAACTTTTTCACGGCGACGCCGCGTGCATCACCAATTTATATGGAATATGCGCAACCGTAGAAGGGCAGAAGAAGCTTGCTGGATCTCGCCTTGAACCTTGTCTTATGAAGATCAACCTAAGCCTTGCCAAAGGTTTCGGCAGTCCACGGAGAATGCACCGTGATGCCTGCAACACGACCACATTCAGGTGCTGGACTCATCGCAACAAATCACCAGCTCAGTGCTGCCATCTCGAATGCTATCACGCTCGAAATTCTCATGCCGCGGACGCACCGAATCGTCTTTATCGAAGTGGCAGCGCCTCTCTCACGCCTCTGAGTCGTAGAACGATGTGTTCCTCCACTCGACGCCCAGCCAAGTGCCGAACGGTTGTCTTTCCAGTTATACCGTTACCATGTCTGAGCCCTAACCGGAGTTTCTGTACGAGCATTTCATCAGGATCGTGAGTATAGTCTTATAAGTATGTAAGTTGGGGAGTTCTCTGAGAGGCTCTTCTTTCTGCTTCCCATATACCCTATCTATACCTTGTTCAACTCACATACTCTCTTTATACTGCCCCACGGGCTTGACATTCTTTTGATCACACTAATACTATACACTCTTTACACAACCCTCAATCATGGCCCCTGCCTCCTGCGTCTTCTTTGGCCTCTTCTGCGACTCAACTAGCGGAACTACTTCATCGGTCTCTACAACATCATCTCCAATCATTTCTTCCACCACTTCAATAATACTCTCATCATCAACATCAAAGGTTGTGGTAGCCTCGTCCACTTCTTCCGCAGCACCAGTCTCTACTCTCAAGACATCAAATGCTGGCGTCTACTCAAACTGCTACTACAACATCGATGGAGTAGGAGAGTTCAACACGAGATGGGTCGCAGATTGGACGACTGGCGCCACACAGGATCTGACAGGCATTGTATCTTCAGCTTATACTGTGGGAACTCCTAGCACCTCATCTACTACAACCAGCAGCAAGATCAAGAGAGGTTTGGGCAGTCTCTTCTCTTTGTTGTCCAACTCTCTTTCATTCAGAATCGTCCCTTCATCAACCAAGGCAGTGACCTCGACAGTCAACAACGCTGTGGGATCTACTGTTGGCACAGTGGGGTCCGTTGTCTCTGGTGTAACAACTGGAGCCACGGCAGCGGTCGCATCGGTAGAGGCTTCCTTGAGCTCGAGCACCCAGCTCTATACTCAATACAACGACATCTTGTATGGCAGTGTCAGAGCTGTTATCCTGCTGAGCAATGCCACTGGCTTTACTTCATTCAGAAGTGATACCATGGAGATTGACCTTAACTGGTTGAATTACCACTCTACCTACGATACCACTGCTGTCTCCGATGCATCTACAGCATGGCATGAGTACCGTGTTGACTGGCTGCCTGGAGCTACGAACTATTATATCGACTCCAAGCTCATGAGTAGCACAACCAGCGAAACAAGTCCTGGGCTATGGCTGTGGAATGCTTGGTCTGATGGCAACGACGACTCCGTCTTCCAGATGCGCAGTATTGATGCTTACTTCAACCGCACATCTGTCACTACGGATCTTGCAAATGGCGTTGCTGTCTGCAAAGAAGTCGATGTTGCTACTGCTGCCGCGTCATCGGTGGTTGATACTGCCACCAGCCTGGTTGAGACCGTCGCAGGAGCAGCCACTGGGGTTGTTGGTGGCCTCGTAGGCGGTTCATCCTCAACCTCGAGTTCGTCGATCGCCCCTACTCCTACTCCTGCGCCCACCACTCTTAGCACCTCGACCAAGGCTCCTTCGCTCTCTGCCCAAGCCACCGTCTCTTTCACGACTATCAGCTCAGCTTGGACTGGCAAGACTACCTCTACGACAACTCAGGTCAACGGTCTCTCCGCCACCGTCATCGTCCTCACACCGGGTGTAGTAGCCGCAACCACCTCTTCCTCGACTTCCAGCTCAGGCGGCTATGTCTACATGACCACTACCACCGACTCAGGCACATTTACCGCAGTCCAAACCAAGACCTTGCTCCCCAACATTGGCACAACAGCCACCGTCCAAATCATCTATCCCACCCCCGTCACTACCTGCAGTAACACCGGTATCGCCTACGCCGGCTACACAAACTCCTTCGCAGGCGGTCAGGCAACCTACGGCTACCCCAAATTCACCCCTACCGTCTACAAATCCGCCAAACCATCTCAGACCGGCATCACAAACTACATTGCCGAAGTCAACAGTGGAAGCACGGGCGCCAATGTGGCATATTATGGTCGCACCACCACGACCCAAAATTGGGTCATCGATCATGTGTTCTATCTTTTCGCAAGACAGGATGGTTACTACTCTTTCAACATCCCTTATACGGATGATTTGCAAATGGTGTGGTATGGAGATAAAGCTGTTAGTGGATGGACTAGGGACAATGCGGATATCGTGCAATTCTGGAGTTCGCAGATTGCTGTACAGACGCCGCAGACTATTGCTGTGTACCTGACTACTGGCAGTTATCTTCCTCGTAAGTACCCTCCTTCTCATATCGCTGACTGAAAGGGATGAAAGCTAACATGTTCTGATAGTGAGAGTTATGTTCGCTAATGGTGGTGGTGCTGGTGAATTGGATTTCAACATCTATGGACCTGACGGAAGTACCATTCTTGCTTCTAACAGGGGATTGGGTACGGGAAGTTCGTCGATTGATATCGTGCAGTTCCCTTGCGATACTACCCAGGGCAAGAAGTTCCCTGCCTGGGGCGCTGAGACTTGATCTTGTTGTTCGGTTATGCCGTTCTGGCCTTTTTTCATGCTCTCATCAGACGCTTATTTCTTAGCATAGCCTTATCTTTTGGCCTGTTGGGCCCCATAAAGTCAACACTATTGCTATAGAATACTCTTTCTCATCGTAGACGTACTCTATCAGCTTAGTGAATCATTTCCTGCAGACTGATAGCACATGTTCAAATCAAGCTTTTCAATTTTCCTTTTTCTTTTTTTTTGTCTCCGGCAGAAGAACATGGCCGCTCCTTCGTATGAAGACTCTACGTTTTGGATTATCCCTTGCCGATTGGATTGCACTTCAATGCTAAACGTATATCTGAGGGGTCGGGACAGTCTCTTCCTCACAGCATTTGTTCTTCTTCACGGATTCTGGAAGCTCCCAGTTCTGAACTTTCAAACTGCTCATGGACTTCACAAAGAGTGTCTTCAAACATATGCAAGATAGACCTTGTTTTGTCGAATACTACATTCCTTCATCTTCTAGGAAAAGTGCCACATCTCCACAAATCAATAGTCTCGTTCATCTCGAAGCTGCGCCCAATTCGCCTTTACCCGCAGCAATCCCGCCATCTGTTTGATAACCTCCTTATCGTCTTCCCTACTCAACAACTCCAAAGCCTCGTCTTCAGTAACCCAGATGGGCGAACGCTTTTTCCCATGTTGTTGTTGCCCTTGTCTCGTCATTGTCGATTGTATATCGCTCGTCCCAAACTCTTGCAACTTCTGACAGGGAAATCTCTCACTGTTTGCTTGTAAAGCGAACCAAAAGGTCAGATACATAATCGTATAACTTCCTTCATCCCAGAGTGAATGTGTGATGGCGATTGGTTCGGTAGTGTACATGTCTTCCCCTGGGATGATTTCCTCGTCATCGTCGTCAATATCCATGTCTTCCGCGCCTAGATCTGGGGGTAGTGCCATTGAGGTTGCCGTGACCCCTGTTTCTCGCCTGCTTTCGCGTATTGCTGTGGTGAGGAGGTCTTCGGTCTCGGTCTTTTGGCCTTTGGGTAGTTTGTAGGAGTAGCTGATGTCGCCGGATACGCCGACGCGATTGGTGACTATGAGGTAGAGGTTTTTGTCTGGGTCGTGAATGACGCCGCCGCAGTCGATGGAGAAGTTGCGGGAGGTGTAGACGGTTGTTTCGGTATCGGGTTCAGGCATGTTGAGTTTGTGTGGGTTGCAGGTCGACGGAATAAGGTAGAAAGTGATGGGAGTAAGGTAGACGAGGGTGAGCGGTTATCTAGCTGTAGTCAATCCATGTCAAATCATGTCAACCTGTTTGCTACCACCAAGCAGAAGCACTGTGATACCCGATGAGCTGGCCTCCTGGCAATGGCTCTCAGAGGCGGTCTGTAGTCTGTGGTCAGACAAACCTACTGTCATGCACACAGTCAAGTAGCCTCGAAGCCAACGGACCTGTTTGTGATGCCACTTGAACGCAGATTGCCAAACAAGCCAGCTGCCTCATCTACCCAAACTTTGACTCAGCCAGGCTCACTGTATGGTGTACACTCGGCTCGAATCAATGTATACCAGGTATCGTACCAGTACGACGAGATTGGAGGTCGTAGAGACTGCGCCCCTGAGCCCCTGACCTTGTGAAGTATGTGCTATCACACAAGCCTCAGATCACAAATGGTAGCAGAAAGACCCTATTGCTCCCAAGGAGCGTGAGGCTCTCGAAAGTGCCATCAAAAGGCACGATCTTATTCAACAGTACAGCTTGTCCAGAGAGAGACACGTTTAGCTTGACTCTCACTGGACAAATACCGTGACTCGGCCGAATTTATGCCTTTTGACAAGCAGTTCCATAAGTAGTGCGTACGGCCGAGAGAAGACCTTTTACAGAAGTTGACTCAGTCGTATAAGGTTCTCCTATCAAACGTCGTGCTTAGCTCCAGATGCAAGTGATGACGGGAATCCCACTGTGAAAATGCACGAAGATTTCGAGAAACCATAGTTTGTCCGGTGAGAGATTCTTTCCAAGTCTGTCTTCCTGGAAAATCCTCCTCCTGGATGTCAACAGATAAGAAACGTCTGGCCTGCGTAAGCAGGCCGGTCAGACTCCCATCAAATGGTCGGTTAGCTCAGTTGGTTAGAGCGTGGTGCTAATATCTCGTGATGTGATACGCCGAGGTTGCGTACAAAAATGGAAGGTGCGCTTGTACCCTCAGCAAAAGGAAAATCTACTGCATGACAAGTTTGAAGTAGTGATATATAGCCCAAAAATGCAAAAGGAGACGATGATGGTCAGTACGGGGGTCGAACCCGCGACCTTGGCGTATCACATCACGAGATATTAGCACCACGCTCTAACCAACTGAGCTAACCGACCATTTGATGGGAGTCTGGTCAGCCAGCAGCTTATATGAATCACGTTTATCTGTGGTAGAGGTGGAGGGGCGAAACCAAGCCTGTATCCAATACGATAGACCGATCTAGCCGCCCACAGTGCCGGGTCGATCGATTACGCACTTCGCAAGAGGGGGCGTGAAAGAGGCACGGCAACAATCTCTTTCGACTCAACTCTTTCCCATGGACTTACTGTAATGGCGCCACGGTCGACGGGCTGTGCCAACTGTCGGAAACGGAAGATCAAATGCGACGAAGGACGCCCGGGATGTAAGAAATGCCAGATTCACAACACCCCCTGCCCGGGGTACCGGGGTATGAAGACTGACGGACTGGAATGGCGCGACGAAACACTGGCGGTCGCGAAGCGTGTGGAAAGAGGTTGGAGGAGCGGTTCCAGCAGTAGCAGCGATTCTGACAGTGGCGCACCTATACCACCAACCGAGCGAGTCAGAGCGTTGAGCCTAGTCGAGAAGCCTGTTGCGACCGAGTATACGGTGATACCACAGGCTATTTTCAGCGCTGCGACAAACCGTTCGCAAATGTTTGATGTCAGCATGCGGTTGTATCGGCCAACGACACTGGATGAACAGCCGAAACGTGCTCATATTTCCGACTTCTCATGTTTGCAGAAAACCATCAACTCCAAGTCATCGCCGGCTTTGCTTGCTGCTGTCGACACGATTAGTCTGTTGCAGCTTGGAGTGTCTTACCAGGATCAGACTTTTTTCGAGCATGCGAGGAGAAGATATGGGCAAGCGTTAACGTGCCTCGTGGTCGCACTCAACAAGCCAGATGTGCTTGGCAATAATGATGTTCTGGGAGCCATGAAATTGCTTGAGTTTTGCGAGGTAAGCTCTGACTTTCCTCGTTCCGGGATCTATGTACTGATACCCGTTAAAGCTATTCCGTCCTGTAGCACAGCAAGGAAGCTGGATCAGCCATGTGAACGGAGTAGAGAATTTCTTGGTACAGCGGGGACCAGTCCCGCTCAAAACAGAACTTGATAACATGCTTTTCTTCCATGCCAGGCATTCTTCTGTAAGTTTTCACTCTGACTGCAATCACAGATTAAGTGCTAACAGTCTCAAAGATTCTACAAGGTGTCCTCAAACGCAAAGCCATCGTATTTGCAGAGCCGAAATGGATGAAAATCACCAAAAGCACAGAGTACACAGACTCGTCACCTCGCCTTTTCGACGTTTTGGTACACATTCCAGGTCTATTTGAGCGCGCTGATAATCTCATCGCAAGCGGTGAGCCGACCTACCTGAATGGGATAATCGCAGATCTGGTTACCGCCATCGAAGAGCTCCAAGAATGGGAAGCTGAATATCACGCCGCCCTGAAAGAGCCAGCTATCACCAACGTTGACGTGTCCAAATTCAAGAGGTTCTCACGATTGTGTGACAATAAGACTTTCCCCCTGGCCGTCGATTTTCCTGACTTCCTCACTGGATATCTGCAATCGATATACTGGCTCTACCTGTTCACCATCCAGCGCACTCTCCAGGATGTCCTTTTGAAATACCCTAATGGCAAGTGCAGTATCTCAATGGGGGACCTCAACAAACAGATCTTGCAGATTGCCATCTACATGTGTCAGATGATGCCATATTTCTGCGAGCCGGACGCATCGTCCATGGGTCGTTTCGCAACATTCATGCCTCTAGTGTTTGCACTCAAATACTTTGAGGCACGTGGTATGAAGGCACAGCAGGACTGGTGTCAAGATGTCACGGACGCCATGTTCAACGATGGCATCAACCCGCCCTGGAAGCTAGATTTAGAGAAGGGGCTCAAGCCAGGCGAGAAGAAGCAGATTCCTTGAGTTCGGGCGTACGAGCTGTATGGGTCTTACAGTACCTAGGGCGGATGTCCAATGATCAGAACGGAATGTCTAATTATTAGATTAGTTTATAGCATACAGTATGCAGGTCCAAAGTGTTGATCGCGGCTGTTCACCAACTCACTGACGTGATGGGAGATTTGCGAGTCCCTCTCGAGCCAGCCCTTGCAGTCTCACAAGAGTTTTGCCTGGCTGGAGCAAACAAATCTGTTCTCGTCGACCATCAACAGTATGTTGATATAAGGACGTCTCTAACTCCTTCTGCTTCGTATTTTTCACTTCGTCCATTGACTTATCAGCCACGATCATGTGTATCCCCAGATCTACCTTTTTGGCCGAAGACTTCATGACTTAGTTGCAATCAACAATGTGGTGATGTAGTTGGAAATTGAGGGCTAGAAAAAGTGAATAGCAGGCCTTGGTAACAAAAGAGCTGTGGCATGTTCGATAATCTATGCGATCTGAGGAAGCAACGAGCGGGCTCGGCCACTGCTCGCCCCTTCTTCTCTGATGATGAGAAATTAGACGACAGTTCTTGTTCGACTGACACCAGAAATGGTAATTGAGATGTATTTAGCAATGGAAACAGCGAAATTGAATCAATCAATCAGTCCAAGTATCACTCTCTGTGGACCACGTGCTAATGCTCAATACAATCGTGAAGTTTGATGCGTCAATTAATGCGCATCGCTGCGGCTTCAGAGTCGATGTCACAAAACTTAGCACATGGGGAGGCCAGAATCTCTAGAGACTTCTTTGCCATAAATGGTCACACCAGCTCCGCGGAACACTTCTCCGATCGGCATGAAGGATTGGCTTGGCATGACAAGGAGCAAGCTCAAGAGTCAAGACGACTTCCTCTCCAGAGCTTCCTGTTTCCAGACCAGAATAGCAAGCAACACACAACCATGGCCGAAGTCGATTTGAAACTTCCGGAACTGATACCAGAAATGGAAAGATACCAGATCAGTCCAATGTCAATCGACACTTTCGCTTTATACTGTCTAGTTGACTGTATATCAGAGCTCCCAGCGATTCTTGAAGCGAGCAATTCTGAGATGAATGAGATAGTTGAGACATACAAATATGGACCGCAAGACGATCGCGTACAATGCAGGACCAAGACTGTGTTTGGCTCAATGAAGGAAGTGATTGAGCACCATCTCGCAACCTGCGATGAAGAGAAAGTTGACCCCCATTACTTTCTTGTGGCTGCAGATGCAGAGTGGGAAGAAAAGGGAATAATCGCCGTCAACCTGGATAGTGGCGACCCGGAAGAAGGCGGCGACGCAAAACTCAAGCCAGATCTTTTCTGGATGAAGATCGAAGAATCCGGACTCCTGCTTGTCAACTTGCAGATTGCCAATACGGATTGGTATGAAGCGAAGGAGAATTACGAGGTCGTGGAAGAGGAGCCTTGGACGGGTATGTGATGTCAAACGAATCGATAGGAGTATTGTTCATACCTGATAGGCGAAACATTCACGGATGGCGCGCCTACGAAGAAACCAAAAACAGATTTCTACATAGGCTTCTACGCCGTGCAAGCGATCGATTCGGACGAAATAATCCAAAAAGTCCAACCAGGCCCTTTCCAGCCACCTGAGGACTATTGTTGCCGATTCGAAGGTCATCTCGAGCCAGGTGGAGACCTTGTAGAACAGGCTACACGTCTCCATAGACAACGGTGTCTAGTGAATCCGTATCTGCAGAAGGATATGATGTTTGTTGCTGAGTCTGAGGATTACGCAGAGAAGGGGCTGTTGATGTGTCACATTCCCAAGGGAGAGACGAAGAGGGTGGCTTGCGTGATACACACTCTCGTGCCAGACTTTTGTATGATCGCACACGGGAGCAAGAAGTGGTCGGATCTTTGACGACCGACAAGATTGATCGGCTTGTTGGTGTCGTTGACGAATCATGTCTTACCATAGCAATTTGAGCCCCAAGCGCTCGGTAGCAACTGTATAGTATCCGAGATGTGTTGCTTGCGCTGTCGCTGTCGCTGTCGCTGTCTCGTTGAGTTTACAGCCATCCTTCTTGTTTCTGCAAGAATCTCGCACGGAGTTGTGGAAGGGCAGCTCGGATATGTTCTTTGCCTTCCATGATGACTCTCTCCTCGCCACTGAACGAAGGAGCTTCAGAATCAGTCGATGCGCCCCATATGCTCTCCAGACGGCAATGCTCCAACTCGAGCCCCCATCTTGTGAACACCCGGAGCAGGGTCTCCATACGCGTAGTCTCGTACTCCTCGGGTGGATATTCGTGGATTGGTTTAGAATTGATGATTGTCAAGCTGTGCGTTCCGAGGCTGTTTGCACGGGTATGAAAGAAGAAATGTTGCAGTTCGAACGTCATGAACTCGCCCCCTTGTATCTCGATCTTCTGGGGCACTAAAGTTCTCGACCACGGCTTGAGCTGAATCCAGTGGTCATGACTAAGTCCGTTGACTTTCAGGTTAGCCTGTGCGTAGTGGTATGACATGGAACCTGCGGACTGAAAATCAGCTACAAGTACAGGAATGGCCCATCCGTCGACGTCCTTGAAGTCCTTGTGTTGCTCATCAATGAGTCTGGTATGCATGTACCACAGCAAGTCACCATATTTGATCTCAAGACTGTCGACTGGCACAGCAACGTCAGACAAGCTGTCCCTCCGAGCGCGTACGTGAATCTCATCCACTGTCAGCTTTGACAGAGCCGCAACTACCAGGACGTTGTTGACCAGACACCAAGAATCGTGTTTTGTAACTTGTCTGTTCGTTTTCGGTTGTGCAAATGGATCAATCACAATGCTGATGTGGTCCTTCACAGATCTGAGGTTGGAGAATGCCTTTCTGAGGCGGGGCATAATCCATACCGGGTCCGGCTCTGTGTAGAGGAATAAGATTTCTTCGATAGCGGCCGCGTGAACGGGACTTTCGGATACTGCCAGTAGTTTTATCATGCCAAATCTAGTCGTAAGATCTACGTTGAAGCGAGCAAGACATCGTAGGAATTGCACATGACAAGGGTCGTGAAGGGCTTTGCAGGTCCGCCTGAGACTGATTATGCTGTCAGTTGAAGTACTCTCAGGATCACCATCAGCCACCGCCAGATCAACAATAGCTGTGAGAAGCTCCGGTGGTAGATCAAGTAGAGTGGCAGCCATAGTGATCGATCATGTGTATTACGACAGCTTCAGTGTCACGGAGGAAGGAAAGGTGCACGATTCCTCCCCGTGCGCCAAGATCTGTCACTTCTAGCCATCTTCCGGCCTGTAGAACTGCACAACGTTTCTCAAATCGCTCTAGTCGTCCGCAGAGAGGAGCTAACTATTACACTCTCAGTGAAGGGCTGCACTGATCTTAAGAACATTGTGCATTTCTACAGCATGCGCGTGATGAAGTTTAGCACACGGGGAGGGTTGCAGCTCGATAGATAGCGCTTGGACCACTTCTATCTCTCGCGCAAGTCAACCCATGAATGATGAGCGCGTCCCCTCCTTCGACCTTTGATTTTGCACTATCATCTAATACTCAAATAGCTCGCCCATGTAGTCTTTCCGTCGGTAGAGCCTGTTGTACGACTCCAACAAACCACATCAGCAGCAGCCGTCTCACGTTTTGCAGCAGCACAAACAAAAACAAACTGCTCAACCACACCTCAACGGCGCGTGTCAAACAATCATGTTCGAGGTAAATTCACGGCTTCCATAGAAATGTCCAACACATCACCGCGGCTGTCAGACTTATCACAACATTGTTACAAAACAGACACGGCATGCGGCAGACCGCTACCATCTCCGCCTCCATCGCGCACGCTCAGTAATCCTCACAAATACCGAGTTGGTCGAAATCCGCGCTGCCCAACGCACCTTTGAGGGAGCATATATTCGGACTTCATTGGGTCAATTCTCGTTTGCTCTGGTGGTTCTTAAGATCTTCACGGCAGAGTTCTATAGTATAGGGGCTTTGTTCGCAATCTATGGAGCTGGCGTGTTGGGGGTGAGTGCGTTTAGACGGATGCAGGGGAACAGGCAGTTCTTTTCTGAAGTTGGTGAAGATGGACTGAGGAGGAAGAGGTTTAGGACCAGTGGAAATGTTGTGGTAGTTTTGACTGCGTTGAGTGTCGCGAGTTATATATGTTTGCTGGTTCTCACTTTGAGACTGTAGAGCAGCATCTACTTGTCGAGCGATGGGCAAGCAAAGTGGACTATGATTAACGAACAACTTTCACATCGTCAAAATGCATCATGAGAATTCATGGCTCTGATCTGCGAGCTGAGTGCATCGGGGATCGTAATTTGTACCTCGCAGCCATCGTCACCTCCTGCGGGACATCCTCCTGAAATCCGTTGCAACTTCTCCGTCTGTGTCATGACGGATCGACATCGGATGTACACTGTACCTTGCAATATTTCACTCCAAAGCCTGGCTGAGACCTGCTCAGGATGACTGGCTTCCACCAGGAATGTCAATCCAAAACCAGCTTGCCGGGATTCACATCTGATTATCGGCTTTCCTTTGTTGTGTAAGTTAGCAGTAGCAAACAAAGAACTGGTCAGCCACCGCGCGGTGGACAGCAGCGAAGATTGAGGCGCGCTCCGGATTACTCGGTGCATGAACGTGGGAAGGAAGCAAATGTTGGCTATGCTTTGACAGGTAATGCAGCCGCAAGCGGGCGTTTGGCGGGGTCCGAAGGCCGCAAGGCGGAGTTGAACGGGGGTGCCGATAGTTACACCTGCGGAGAGGGAAATCAAGGATCGCAAGCAAACCAAAACATTGACCAGCAAAGAGGTGGAAAGTAAGGAGCACACCGATGTCTGGGCAGGCAGATGGTTTGACGCGAGACAAGGACGATGGTAATTTCTTGTCGTTCATCTCAACAAGTTTTGGGTGGGCGAGACGCAGCTTTCGGTCGGCGTGGCATCCATCCGCAGTTCGATTGGCTCCCCCTTGTTGATTTTTTTCCGAGCTGGCAGCCTTGAGATAGGATAGGTAGTAGAAAGAAGGCAACGGTCTATTCGGCCCTCTTCTGTCTTGTTGCATGCGTTATCATCAGTCAGCTGCTGCCCTCGAAGAATAAACTTGATTCCCATCTGCCATCTCCTGACTTCAGGATCCTCTCAGGCTCAACTCCTCTCCAAGACGCATAAAAGACACATCCGGGCATTCTACGCCATCCATACAAATCACCTGCCTTGAGCTGCTTGTGATCAGCCGGGGCGCGCCAGGAACTGGTACTTTTTGTACTGGAAGTTTTTCGGCGAACCGTGGAAAGAAAAGAATACTGCAAGACGTTCTGCGACGCAACCTTATTACAAGCGCGCAAGTTATTTATGATTCACAACCACGCGCCAACACAGTCATAATTTATCTCGCCTGGCTACACGAACTTCAGGCTCTTCTCATCAACTTTGGATCAGCTTTTATCCATCCCGATCGCGACATCCCATCGTGAGCTACCTTTCTTCTTCCCATCAGGATTCAGGATCACGCGCATCGCCTATTACCACGGAATTACGAATTTATATATTCCAAAGTAAACAGGCTTCGCCTATCACCAACCCAAGGCCGTTCTCGGAGTTAGTCAGCTGGCCTCGCCGAGTCCTTGTCTGGTCGCAGCGCGCCGCGATAGGAGAGCGCTAGAACGTCATAGGCCCGTCCGTGTGGTCGGAAATTCTGGACCCTCTTTTTTCTCAGCATGCCACTCATCTGCGAACCGTCGGGAATCCTGTCAGCTTCTTCAACTTCGTCCACCCTCCCCTTCCACCTCCGTCGTCAGAGCCAACAGAGTGACATTGCAAAGTCTGTGATGATGAGCAACGTGCAGGACCAACAGCGCCGAAGCATTGACGAGAACACGCACAAAGACCTGAAGACAAGCCTCAATAGCAGCCTGGGCAACGCCGCCAGCAAGAAAGGCTCTCAGACCCCCGAGATTCAATCCTTCCGCCCTCCTCCCACGAACCGCACAGCATCCGCCGTCGGTGCCACCAGTACTGGCGCATTAAACGACACCCCCGATGGCACCGCCCCGAACAGTCCAAGGCTATTGCCTATAAGGCAAAACTCGGGCTCAAGTACCCCGCGCGTCCGACCAACAACCCTCGATATCCCCGGCCTCACAAAGTCAAAGGTCTCGCCCGATGGCAGAATCGCCAAGAGAGATGTCGGCGCCAAGTTGGTCATCGTCATGGTCGGTCTGCCTGCTCGAGGAAAGAGTTACATCACAAAGAAGCTCGCCAGA
Source organism: Aureobasidium lini (assembly GCA_022813425.1). Classification (NCBI taxonomy): domain Eukaryota; kingdom Fungi; phylum Ascomycota; class Dothideomycetes; order Dothideales; family Saccotheciaceae; genus Aureobasidium; species Aureobasidium lini. The sequence continues at coordinate 27,412 of JAKLML010000055.1, forward strand.
TACTTGAACTGGCTACAACATGACACGCGCATCTTCAATGTTGGAGAGAGACGCCGTGTCGCTGCAGGAGGCCCCAATACTCTGGAAAAGACGAAGAGTCACGCACATCGCGCTTCTTTCCTGCCTACCGAGCACCGTCCCAGTCTGGCCAGCCTCAATGGCATCGTCGACGCCAAAACACATCTCGGTTCTTCGGGCCTCGCTGCACAGATCCAAGCCAACAGTGATCAACACCAAAATCATGATAACGACAGCCAATCCCGTAGGCTCACGATGCCAACCATCCAGCTTCCTCCTGCTACCGAAGAAGATGAACCTGAAGCCGTCGACGATGGTACAGATGGTGTAGAGTTGACGAAGGTCTCCACACCCGAAATGCCCGACTCGGATTCCATGGATCAATCGGCCAACTTCTTCGACCCTCAGAACAAGAGAGCCGCCTTGATCCGCGAGCAGTGCGCCATGGACACGCTGGACGAACTCCTCGACTACATCCTTGAAGGCAATGGCTCGGTCGGTATTCTCGACGCTACAAACAGTACCCTTGAGCGCAGAAAGGTCATCATGAAGAGAATTCGCGAAAGAGCTGGCACCGAGCTGAACGTTCTCTTCCTTGAGAGTCGTTGCGTTGACGAGAACTTGCTTGAATCAAACATGCGCCTGAAGCTTTCAGGTCCCGACTACAAGGACCAAGATCCTGTCGCTGCTCTTGAGGACTTCAAGAAGCGTGTCGCCATCTACGAAAAAGCCTACGTACCACTAGGCGAATACGAGGAGAAGAACAACATGCCATACATCCAAATGATTGATGTAGGCCGCAAGGTCATCTCGCATCAAATCCGCGGCTTCCTCTCCGCCCAGGCCAATTACTACCTCCTCAACTTCAACCTCGCACCTCGCATGATCTGGATCACGCGCCACGGTCTTTCTATGGACAACGTTTCAGGCAAGATTGGAGGTGACTCCGACCTCAGCAAAGAGGGCTTGCAATACGCCAAGACACTCACCAAATTCATTGAGCACGCTCGTAGGGAATGGGACATGAAGCAACTCCACAAGCTCACCCACTCACATTTCCCCCCTCAACCTGGTGACACAACTCCTCCCAACCCCCACTACCAGCCCAACGACAACAACGAGTTACAACAAAAGTCATTCTGTGTATGGACTTCCATGCTCAAGCGCAGCATTCAGACGGCTCAATTCTTCGACGATGAAGAGTATGACTCAAAGCAGATGCGCATGTTGGACGAACTCAACGCTGGTATCATGGAGGGTCTCACATACTCCTCCATCGCCGAAGCCCACCCTGCCGAATACGCTCTCCGCAAAAAGGACAAGCTTCACTACCGCTACCCCGGTCCTGGCGGAGAGGGATATCTTGACATCATCAACCGTTTGCGTCCTGTGATTGTCGAACTTGAGCGCATGGAAGATCACTGCTTGCTCGTCGGTCACCGTAGTGTCGCTCGTGTTTTGCTAGCATACTTCCGCGGCTTGAAGAGAGAGGAAGTCGCAGATTTGGATGTACCAATCGGTATGCTCTACTGCCTCGAGCCCAAGCCTTACGGTGTAGACTTCAAAGCATACAAGTGGGACAAGAACACCGAATGGTTCTATGAACAGCCCAACTTCCAGCTTAAACGCGCCGAGGACGATATGCAATGATTTAAGAGTGGAAAGCCATTTTTTCTTGTACGACTGGATTTTCTGTTATTTCTTTTCTCTTGGGTGTTAGGGGTACTGCACAGGGGTGGGACACTACAAGGGCGTTTCTCATCATCATCATGCTTTTTTCCGATGAAGCATTGCGAGACTGGGGGTTTTGCGAACACATACGGAAAGGATTAGGGGATTTTTATACCAAGGAAGCGAACGTGCTTTTAGAGGATCATGACATTCCTGCCTTTCAACGAGTCTCCTTATTACCATACTCTCTTCTCAGTTCCCTTTACAATCTTGATGTGTAAACTTGGTGTGTGGATGTCGCATCTCTGATCATCACGAATCATTATTCAGTGACGATCAGTAGGCTTGAGAAGATAAGTAGAGGTGTTCGAGGAGTGTGCCTGGCCCTTACAATGTGGTCCGACGCCCATATTCGGACAACACAGGACTCAAGCCCTGAGCGGTCCCGATCGACGTTTCAAATTGCAGTCTCCACCACTCGACCAGATCGCGGTTCTCCATGAAGGTCGCAAATTGTGTGAGAGGAGTCAAGTTGTCGTCCCACACACTGCCGGAGGCTGATTCGAGGTCTTTGCGTACTGCGTAGGAACCAGTGTCGACAAATTGCTGCTGATACTCATCGCTGATAAGCCAGCTCATGAAGAGTTTGGCACTTTCAGGACGGGAAGTCGTGGCGAATATGGCACCGGTCTGCGGCCAGAGGAGACGGACATCGTTGGGAGTCTTGCTGGCCAGGTTTTTCGCACCGTTGAGGTTTGTTGTGAAGGAGAGGATGCGTGTAGTGTTGGTCTGGCTGATAAGGTCGGCAGGTTGGCCGGTACCGCGAATCCACTGGATATCTTGCTGAAGCAATGCATCGAACCACTCCCAACCGTAGTTCTCGATGATGATGGAAAAGAGATAGGTGATAGCATCATCGTCGTTGGGGAAGGTCAATGCGAGTTTACTTTTCCAGACAGGGTTGATCAACTCGCCAAAGGTCGAGGGCACTTTCGTCTCATTCAAGAGATCAGTATTATAGATCAAGTCGCCAAATTGGTCAGGATGGATGTCAGCAAGAGATGGACTTTGTCGATGGTCAATGAATCTGCTTACAGATAAAAGCTCCGAGGAAGGTACCCTCAGGGTCCTTGATGGCAGAGTAGACATTGTCCCAATCGGCAGGCTTGTAGGGGTACAGTCTGCCCTCGCGCTTCCATCTACCAAAGTCATGCAGGGTCTGCAGAACAGCGATATCAGCACCGTCGTCGCCGTTACGTTGATACTGTCGATTGACGCGGCTATCGTGGTATTTAGACACATCGACGGTCAAATTCAGCTCGACATCCGGGAACCTGGCTTCCCAGGCAGCAATAGTTGGGTCGCCCTGGCTAGTTTCTGCAAGACTGGTGTCAGCAAACCGTTCTAAAGAGTAAACAGATTCGTCCGGACACCCACCGTCACCGCCCCAAAGCACTATGAGCTCGCCAGTCTCGTTTCTGGCAACAGCGTAGATCTGATCCAGGGTTCTGTTGTCAATATCGAGGGCGTGTCCGGAAAAAGAGTTTGGAAGAGGTAAGATGGCAGAAAAAGCAGGGGCCGTGAAAGCCAGTGCAAAGATTGTCTCACAAAACTTCATGATAGCAATGTCTCTCTTGAAGAGAGGATAATGAAGATGATTGGAGCTGATGCTTCTTCTGTTGCTCGACAGGCACTCGAGCTTTATATCCGCAGAATATGTTAACTCTCATGATAGATATCCTTTCACGGAATTGTTCCGTCGAGGTTCTTGATAATCATCAAGCATTGTTTGCCATAAAGGTGGTGGTCAATATTGCCGACCAATCTGTGCTTGGCACGCGATTATCAAGCACATGGATGGTTTCCGCGTTGCGCTCAGGTCTCATTCAGTTGCGTGATCAGGTCAATAAGGACCCGGAGAGATGATCCCACTCTCTGTTTGTAGCGAGCCACGGACCCTCGAACCTAGATAAACTGTCAATCGATGGCACACTTGGCTCTCTGGCAAGCTTCCAGGTTCGAGCCAAGCTGCTTTGGAAGCAGGTTTAGGAGTTTCGGGTCTCAACGCGGCGCGATCAAATGTGCACCACACGACCGGTGACAAAGATTAGCTTATTATACTTAAAGGCGGTGGACGTGACAAGACCTCAAATGATGATTGTGCTTCGTCGTTCAGATCTTTCGTCGCATGGCTGCTCGCGCGGTCTCCGGAGCTGCCCAAAGTGCGCCAAAAACAACGTCTTGTTTCGATTTGCCTTGCTGAGCTCGGTCGATAGCGTTCATCTTAGGGATCTCAGTGGAGCAATGCAATCAGCACGTAGTACGAGGCCTGTATCGAGCGTGTGTCGCGGCGAGAAAAGTTCAAGTCACATGGTTAGTGGGAGCACCCTGATGGCCGTGACTTCTGGCCATCTGGGAAAGACGATATGACACTTCCGCACAGCTCCGCGAATTTGTGACGAATCCAAATCATGCGATAACGTTGTAGATTGCTCAAGGGAAAATGGAATTGTCGTCAACTCCATCTGAGTTTGGACTCTCGAGGAAGTGGTTTGACCGTCCAGAGTCTTGCTATAGATGGAGGATATGTAGTTGATGTTATATAGCCAGAGAAAACTCCGAATGTTGACCGCGGAGAGCGTTTCCAGGCAACGTCATACAGCGTAGTCCGAGGGTATGCATAATTATTATTTATTCCATCGGGTTTTCTTCCATTCACCCGCTGTACGAAAGCCGGAGTCATTGTCAAAGCACATTTAATTGCTTCATCTCATTGCCACATAACCGGACTTCCTCCTTAACAACATCCCTGCTCAATCACATACAGCATGGCTTCTCTCTCTCGATCAGTCTCATCATTGGCAGCTAGCGCGCGCATCAATGTCGTGCTGAGGATTGGATCCCGCGTGCCGCGTACTGCGTGCCTTAACCGCGTTAATGGGCCTACTTCTGTCATGGGATGGCGTGCAGGAAGCTCTGCTGCTGGTCCCAAGAGAAAGCAGCCTATTACTGCTAATGACCAGGCTCCCACACAAATCATCGGCCAAGGCAAGGTATACAAGAACGCCGAGGACGCGGTTGCAGATATCAAGAGCGGCTCTACAATTTTGAGTTCCGGCTTCGGTCTTTGCGGCGTTGCAGGTGAGCTCTCTATACCAACAAAACCACAACGTCATCCTAATAATTCTTTGTAGAAACTATTATTCAGGCACTTGCGAAAAGAGGAAATGAAGTCACCAACCTGACCGCTGTGTCTAACAACGCTGGTGCTGGAGATGGCGGTCTTGCTTCTCTGGTCAAGTCTGGTCAAATCACAAAGCTGATCATTTCATATCTTGGTAACAACAAGGTGCTCGAGAAGAAGTATCTTTCTGGAGAAATCGGCATCGAGCTTTGTCCTCAAGGAACTCTTGCAGAGAGAATTAGAGCTGGTGGTGCAGGTGTCCCTGCTTTCTACACCCCTACTGGTGTCAACACTGCCGTGATGACTGGTGGTATTCCTGTGAGAGTCGGACCTCCAGTTGAGGGCTCTACTGAGACTGTCGTGGTTGAGGCTGGTACTCCCCGCGAAACTCGCGTCTTCGATGGAAAGACCTACAACATGGAGCGCGCCATCAAGGGTGACGTCGGTGTTTTGAGAGCATGGAAGGTCGACGAGGCTGGAAACTGCCGCTTCCGGTGAGTATCTTTGAAGCAACAACGCTGCGAGTATCAGTTTCTGACAGAAAACAGCTACACAACCAAGGCATTTGGTGTTCTGGTCGCCAAGGCTGCGGCCATCTCTATCGTTGAGGCTGAGGAAATTGTTCCCGTTGGCTCCATTCACCCTGATGATGTCCACCTTCCTGGAATTTACATCGACCGTATTGTCCCTGCCACAGCAGAGAAGGGCATTGAGTCTAGAATGACTCGTCCCGCGGAGGAGAAGACAACTGAGGCCCCCAAGGAGAAGTCTCCTGCTATGATTAGAAGAGAAAGAATTGCCAAGCGTGCTTCTAAGGAGCTCAAGAACGGCATGTACGTCAACTTGGGAGTTGGTATGCCTACATTGGCTCCCTCGTTCTTGAACGCTGAGACCAAGGTCTGGATCCAGTCCGAGAACGGTCTCCTCGGTCTTGGCCCCTACCCTACTGAGGATGAGGTCGATGCCGATCTTATCAACGCCGGAAAGGAGACTGTCACCATGGTCCCTGGTGGTTCCACTTTCGACTCTGCCGAGTCTTTCGCCATGATTCGTGGTGGTCACGTCGATGTGTCCATTCTCGGTGCCCTCGAGGTCAGCGCTAACGGTGATCTTGCTAACTACATGATTCCCGGCAAGGTCGTCAAGGGAATGGGTGGTGCCATGGACCTTGTTTCCAACCCCGAGCAGACTAAGATTGTCTGCCTGACTGACCACGTCGACAAGTACGGCAAGTCCAAGGTCGTGCAAGAATGCTCCCTTCCTCTTACCGGAGCCCGCGTCGTCAGCACCATCATCACCGACCTCTGTGTCTTCCAGGTTGACCTCAAGGATGGCGGCCTCACCCTTACCGAGCTGGCCGAGGGCGTTACTGTCGAGGATATCAAGGCCAAGACTGATGCATCATTCAAGGTCGCCAAGGACATCCAGTCCATGGAGTAGATACAAATCCTCAGTGCCATTCCAAGCTGATATTCTTGGAAGATACCCTGTGGATATTGACTCACCCGGACCCAGCCGCTGGGTGATCGACCGGACCAAGATTGCAGGGTCGTGTCAAGACGCTGGCCATGAGCCGTACAAAACATTCGATTTGATAGATAGAGGGTTAGATGTATATACCATTGTATTATGATGTGTTTTTTTCTTCTTGGACAATGCCTTTGAAGGATGGCTGCACTTTACCTTGGATTTTGCGATCAGACAGCTTGGTGATTTCATTCTCACTAACATTCTCAATAAGCCTCCGTTACTGAGAAACACGAGAACATCAACACGAGACTATCTATCTGTTGCTCTGCTCCGAATTTGTGTCACTTTGCTACAAGTACTATCTGTACTACTGCTGTCGATCAAGCCATTGTCTCAAGCTTGCAATATGCACCAAAGACCCTTCGGACCGCACGCGGCTACTAGAGCGATAAGCATTGAGCAGACAACAGTTCCATGGGACGTACAACAACGATCTGTTTGCTGGTTGAAAGGACGTCTCAGTGCTTTCTTCTAGTGTCTATGGTCTGGCGGAGTGCCCGCCGGTCTGCCTCACGTTTCTAGTCCCTGAGTCCACATTGGGATGCTTTCGTCCGGGTCTAATGAGCGATCTACGTCTGGCCGGAAATGAATGTCAGCATCCCCAGATTCATGGATGTTTTCGTATGTGTGATGCCAACTCTTCTCGGGGCCCTGGTTTTCGCTGCTACGGCTCAATTTGTCTCTTTCTCTGCCTTTTTCGTTGTCACGACGTGAATTACGAAACAAGACCAGAAATCGAAAAATTCAGATTCGAACAGTAATGCAGAGGTTAGAGGCGGGATTTTTGCGGCCCCTATTTAGTGATGGATCACACTGTGCACGTGACGGGCCGTCAATGCTCAGGGACATCTACCGGCTGCCAACAGCCGCTCGTGGGGAAGACCAAGCTTAGTTGATCTACATCAAACGACTTACTACCTATACACAAATCAGGATCAGCAGTGAATACTCACTCATGCCTGACACGGTCATCTAGATGAGAGCCTTGTAGCCAATGGGCGGCTCTAGCAGCAGAGCACCTCACACCCACCCTCCTTAACCAATGACTCGCCTTACAGTACATTCACCGCATCAGACATAGACTTGTCTGCCTCACGGACCAGGAAGCTGGTCTATCCAAATAACGAAGAGTCAAATGCTCAGGGGAGCTTGAGCAACCACGAAAGATCGTCATGTTGAGATAGATATATAACGTGTGAAGAGGTCGGACATCAGCGACTCATCTTGCTCATCAAGTCCTTCCACTCCTCACCACTCTTACATTCTTTTACAAGACTCTCACTCTCTACAAGTCTTCTTCTACAAAACTCTTACTCTTTACAAGTCTTCTTTCACGATCTTATATCCATATCTCCCGGATCTTTCCTCTCGAATCTTTACAACCATCAATCACCATGCGTTTCACTCAAGCTTTCGCCATCGCCGGTCTGTCCGCTTCCCTGGCCGCTGCTCTGCCTATCGGTTCGACTGGAAGCGTTCTTGGTAACGTCGGATCTGGCGTCCACCCGGTTATCACCTCTTCTGGTACTACTATTGATGGTGTCGGCACCGTGGTTGATGGAGTTGGCGGCATTGTCGGTGGTGTAGGAACCACAGTTGGAGGTGTTGGTTCCACGGTTAACACTGTTGGCCAGAATGCTGCTGGAGAAAACGTCCTTAAGCGCTCCGGTGTTCTTGACGGTGTTCACCCTATTGTCACCTCGACTGGCGTGACCGTTGACGGCGTGGGATCTGTCGTTGGCGGTGTGGGCGGTATCGTTGGTGGTGTTGGTTCTACTCTTGGTGGTGCTGGTACCACAGTCAATGGTTTGGGTCAGCACGTCGAGAACGTGAAGCGTTCTCCTCTTCTCGACGCAGTTGTCGGCAACCCCGTTGTCGGCGGTGTCACTGGAACGGTCGAGGGCCTCGTCGGAGAGGTCACACAAGGCGGTGTCGCTGCCGGCGTCAGCAATGTTCTCGGAACTGTGGTCAAGCGTTCTTCTATCCTCGGCGGCGGCCTCGACTCTACTGTCAACAACATTGAGGCTACCGTCTCCCAAGCCACTGGCGACATTGTCAACTAAGTCGACACATACAAATACGCAAGCATGAGCCTTTCTTCTTTGATTTGGACGGAACAGCTATGACCAAGATATGATTGCAGAGGCACTTTTACCAAAGCAATCATGGTGGTGGAAATTTCCTATGTACAGCTTCGATGTCCTACCAAATTCCAGTATTATTTTAATCATTCAATATACCCGTATACTTCATCGAAACCAGATTTTTTGCACTTAACGCTTGCGAGCAAGTTGATAGGGGTGTCTTCCCTCGGTTGGTGAGGATCAATCAGACTCTTGGAACACTCGTTTCTTATGGTCTTTTATGCGCTTTAAACCAAATGAACATCGTCACTGATTTGCTCATCGAAAAGCTGGGCACTCGAAGAGCAAACTATTTATCCAAGTCGAACTTCAGCTTATACCGATCGTCGCTTTATACATAAACATGATGTCATGCAACTGCATTTCCCCAGCCTACCTAGGTACATCCTCCGCGGCTTCCCACTCCGATCACCTTAATTCACCCTCCTAACTCTTTTGAGGCAAATCCATCGGAGCCATCGACGTCTTTTGCAGTTGCATGTTGAACTGTTGAGCCGCACGCGGCATATCGAGTTGATCACAACACAGATCTCTCCAGATCATGACCACAATCGGAATGGATCGTCAACAAAGCTCAGAAAGATCGTCTGGAAAAAGGGACCTTTGGCCAATGACTGGCTTTCAAAAGTCGAAAGGAGAAAGATGTGATTGCCGGTTTGGGGTATTGGATAATATGCTTGACCTCAACCTGCATCCCCTCGAACTTGAGTTGCTCGATGACCAGGGAGATCGTCGCTTGTAAGTAAACATATTTGATCTCTAGTGACCCCCAGAGTAGAACAATTACTCTCATCTCTGCTGCCGAAACTCTCTCTCACATCTTGCAAGACCACATCTCGTTAGGAATTCAACAGTTCTCATTCTCATATCACGCCAATCACCGGAATCCAGACATCCATCTCGCAGCTATGCGTTTCGCTCAAGCCTTCGCCATTGCCGGTCTCTCCGCATCTCTCGTCACAGCCCTTCCAGTCGCATCATCCGAGAACACCAAACGCGCCCTCGTCGCACCTTTCAGTGACGGAAAAGGAGACGGTCTTGTTGAGAGCGTCGGCGTCCTAGTTGATGGTGTCTTCACCACTGTCCTTGGAGGCGTTGTGGCGCCTGCCGTTGAAGGCGGCGAGGATCAACCCGAAGTCAACGCCAAACGCGCTCTCGTCGCACCCTTCAGCGATGGAAAGGGCAATGGCCTCGTCGAAAGTGTTGGCCAAGTGACCGATGTTGTCTTCACCACTGTTGGAACTGCCGGTGGAGCAGCTGTCGAGGGCGGCGAGGACCAGCCTGAGGTCAACGCCAAGCGTGCTCTCGTCGCCCCGTTCAGTGACGGCAAGGGTAATGGTCTTGTCGAGAGCGTTGGTCAGTTGACAGACGTCGTGTTCACTGCTGTTGGTACTGCTGGCGGAGCAGCTGTCGAGGGCGGCGAGGACCAACCTGAAGTCAACGCCTAAGCGAACTCAATATCAACATCGCCTTCAGAAATCTGCTGGAAATATTGGAAACACTCGCCTTGAGGAAGACTTTTTGTGTATATTAATTCTCGTTCATGTAAATAAGTTTGGTGGTTTAGATTTGATGTCGTGACGAAATTGCATCTTGTGTTTTGGAAAACGAGCTCATCGACAAGACATACTTGGATACCGTCTGTTTAAGATTTGGATCTTTTTGATGTTTGTACTTAGGGGCTGTTGTAACTATTGTACTCTCCTGTAGTAATATGCTTCTCTATAAATTGATATTAGCGTGATGTCAAGATATGATGCTCCTGAGGTTTGACGACATGCATGAACAGTCAACGGTATCGGTCGTTATATCGTCAAGATTAGAGACAGCAGGGAGGTTTGCATAATAGGAGTTGTAGAGACCCGAGTTGTTATTACGTTTGGCCTGTAGCAGTGGATTGCGTACTCTATCTTCGAATGTCATTTGAACTACATGTATAGCTTTCTAATCCCACTTGCGAAAGTGATACAATGATGATGCTCAACGACACAGTCAACAGAGTAGCTCGAAATATTTGCCCATGCTTGTTCTAGTGAGCGAAGCGGAAGTCCAATCTCTTGTTACCCTGATCAGTGGTGTTGGAAACATAATCGTTCCTCTGCTCTTGAGTCATAGCACTCCACTTCTTCTCCCTTTGCTTGTTCCTGAAGATGTAGTATGCTTTGGCCAGAGCATACAACGCAATAGCCAGACAGTTGACTGCAACTAATTGCATGTTACCACGATGATATAGTGGCTTATCGTCCTGGCGATAGACGTTACTGCCTATCACACCTCCGGCCTGCACTGACATGTTGTATACAGCGGCAGAGATTGTGCGCGTGCGTACTGAACCGGCATTGCGCGATGTCCAGGCGACGAGGATAGCGTGGCAGTATGGGTAGCCGAGAAGGACCACCAATAGGGCATAGGTACCCCAAGGGTCTGTGCCTGAGCCAGGCCACCAACGCAGTGCGATCAAGCAAGGTAACATCCAAAGATTTTGTATAGCGGCGATAAAAGAGCGCTCTTTGACTTTTTCGCTGAGCCAGGTTATACCGAGCAAGGTGATGATGGTGACGGCATTGGGTACAATTGTGAGGAGGTTGGTGTTGAACGTGCTGAAGCCGAGTTGTCGGAGCGTCAAAGTGAGATAGTTGGTGATTGGAGTGGCAGGAATGAAGACAACAAGGCCGAGTGCATAGATCTGTTTGATGTATCAGCAGTACACGGATTAGACAGGATTTGGTATCTTACAGGCCACAAGTCGTAGTCGGAAAGAGATTGCCATAGACGTCTGATTGTGATTGCTTGTCTGTTATGCATGTCGCCTTTAGACGGGTCATCTCTCAGGACGCGGTTGACGACGATCTTGACTTCACGGTCCGTGAACCAGCCCTTGGGACGGAACCAAGTCTTGGTCTGCACGGCTGAAGCGGGCATGAGGAAGACAGAAGTGACACCGATGGCAAATGTCATCAGTCCCTAGCATTTCTGTTAGCAAATATAACTGCAAGCATAGAGAATAACAAACCTCAATCAAGAAAAGCCATCTCCAGCCTGCAAGACCATGAGCGTTGTCGAGATGGAAGATTCCGAACGCTAGAAGCGATGCAACGATAGTGGTCAAGTTCAAGGCTGTCCAGAAGAAACTCAATCTAATAGGCAGCTCAGTACTGGTGTAGAAGTATGAAAGCCACAACACGAGGTCTGGAATGAAACCACCCTCGAGGACACCGATGAGGCATCGGCAAACGTAAAAGCTAGAGCGGCCGCTGAGACCAGCTTGAGCAGCAGCGACGACTGACCAAAGCATCATTTGAATGGGAATCCATCGGTCCGGTCCCAGCTTCTTAGAAACAAGCTGCGATGGGACTTCAGCTGCCATGAACGACAATTTGAACAAAGTCTGGCCTGGAAGTTGTCAGAGAATGTTTGCCAGATGGAGAAGGAAGATATTCACATACCATAGTTGTACTCATTAGTAGTCAAGCCAAGGTCGTCGAGCATGTTGTCCGACAGAGCTTGTGAGATGTTTCCGCGGTCAAGCTGCAGAGCAAAGAACATGACACATGCCCAGAGGCAGACATGCCAGTCTAGACGTCTCACAAGACCTTTTTCTTCTGCTGCTGTCCATTCGATTTCTGGGTCAAAGGCCTCTCGAGACTCGTATTCCGCTTCCTCGTACAGGTTGCGATAATACTCGGCGACCTTTGGATCCTTGAAAGGATTTCTGGCATCAATCGAGCTTCTGTCGGATGTCTCATCAACTTCCGACGGGGTCTTGCTGTCGGCTGTAACCTCAAACACTTGTTTGGAGGCCATCGTGGAAAGAAGAAATGAGATTGAATTGAATACACAACCTTAGTTGCAGAGCATCACAGGGCTATTTCAAGTCTTCAGAAACCATGTGCTACGATTTCGTGATTTTGGGAGCCCTATTCGCCATTGTAGCGTGGCGCAAATGTGCTCGGCATCTCAGCCGGTTGAGCCAATATGCAAGATAACATCACGTTCGAATATGGCGACAGCTCAGGCTGAACAGATGAACGGCAATGAAATGGTGGAGATAGGTAAAGCGGTAAACTGGTATTGTCCAATGGAGAAAGGAGGTTGAAAAAGTGCAAGCAAGACGCGAAATGGCGTGCTTGCCTCGGCTTTCAGGTTGACCATACCAAGAGGCAGGCTTCACACTCTGCGCCTACCTTCCGATATAGCCAAGAGGAAACAGACTCCATCGAACACAGTAGTGTGTATACGACAACAGACTCTAGCAACCGGGCGATCAAGTGGCTGCCGGGTGGTTGGGCAGGCATCGCCTTGTCCCTTTAATGCCGGGTTGTCTAACCTGATGTGATCTGCCTCTCACGGTCTGGGCTAGCCTTACCGCGCCTCCTCTTACAATTGTTGACAGGCCTAGTCATGTCCAGAGTCCTAGGCTCCCATCGCTTGGGTATGTTGCGATACGCAGCGCAGCTTTTAGCCGCAGCGCATGGCGCAATCTGCTCATGATTCCATCTCTTTTCGTAGGTCCAGACTTGTTGTCGAGAGCGGTCGCGTTCAATCTGACTAGGACACGCTGAATTCATCATTGCGTGCGCCAGTCTGCGGAGAAATTGTCACGTAGAACTCGAGTTCGTCATCGTTCGGTATGGTGACGCCGAGGCGTGGTCGACTTCCAATGGCGATGTGGTGAGGAACTTCGTACTGTCCTTGATACTCTCATTCAGACGAACACATGTCTCCGGTTTTGGCACTGGTTTGTTGGCGAACAGATACAATGATGCGGCCGGAGTGGAGAGAGGCGGTAGCTGCTTCCATGAATGAGTCAACTCGGGGAACATTTCGGAGCACGGCGCGCAACTCCGAGACCAACGTATATTCTCTTGCTCCTGCCGACGGCTGGCCAAACAGTTGCACTGACTTTGAAGCGACCACGGATGCTGCCAACATGTGAATCGAGTCTGATATGGGACTTCTTCTCATGCTACCCTCAATACATTGTTTACTACACACATATGCTATTTCAAAACAAAACCAAAGAATACATGCTCGCTTGTAAGACCATGCTCGCATACCATGCCTACCACAATTCACAAGTGGGCTCCTTGACAGGGCAGCTGAAAGCTTCTCTGAATTCGCGCGAATTGGCCGTTGTGCCCTGCATATCGTTAGCACCACTATCTTGTCATATATTTGGGGTGAGGTATACCTTGATTCTGAAAATGTCAGGACTGTGAGGGTCCGTGTAAATTCTTTGCACGACTTGCTCCTCTCTATATGACAGTTAGTGCTACTCAGTGGAATCAAAGTGGTCAACATACCTCATCTTGCCACACCACGTCTGTCCGTATGCGAGGAAGAAGATTTGCTCCTTGGTGAAGTGGTCTAAGCCAGGAAGCATCAAATCTGCTTTCTCATCGTCGCGACGCTTCCAAGATTGATACGCCGCAGTAAGACCACCAGCATCAGCGATGTTCTCTCCCAAAGTAAGCTTGCCGTTGATTGGCAGAGGACCATTCTTGGTAGGAACAGTGTAGTTGTGGTATTGCTCCACAAAGCAGTCTGTTTTGGTCTTGAAAGCCTGGATTGTAGAATTGTCCCACCAGTCAGTGTAATTACCGTTCTGGTCGTAGTTTCTGCCGGAAGAGTCGAAAGCGTGCGACAATTCGTGACCAGCCACAGCTCCAAAGGCTCCGTATGAGAGATACTTGGGAATAGAGGGGTCATAGAAGACAGGAGCCTGCATGATACCAGCCGGGAACACGATCTCGTTACCAGGAGGGTTGTAGTAGGCATTGACAGTCTGTGCGCTCATGCCCCATTCGTCCTTGTCAACAGGCTTACCGACTTGTGCCCAGGATTCACGCACATCCTGTCTGACGACTGACAGCTTGTTCTCGAAGAAGGTTGTCGCCGAGATACTGACATTGCTGTAGTACTCTTGCAGCTCTCCTGCGTTGGTGATATCAGGACTTTGAGTTGGGTATCCGATCTTCTGGCGAATGAGATGAACTTTTTCGATGGCCAGCTGGCGCACGCTTTCGGTCATCCACTCTGATTCATTGAGCTTTATAGAGAATTCATCCTTGATGTCAAGAATGATCTGGTCGCCGAGGTCTTTTGCTTCTTTGGAGAAAGCCCTCTCTACGAAGAAGCGACTCATGATCCATTCTGTTCTGACTTAGTGCCATGAAGCATTATATGGTGAGATGTGACTTACCAAGGTCGTTGCCAATACTACTCACACAGGTTCTCCAGCGCTCCTGCTTCACGTCCGGAGCTTGGCCTCGGAGCTTGTTTCTGAAACGCAACAGTGGTTGTACGGCTGGATCTTCTACAGCTCCGGCCCATGATTGAACCACTTTCCACACCAAGTATGTCTTGATGGTCTTTCGCGAGGAGGACTTGAGAATCTTCTCCAGTGCCTTGAGATAATCAGTCGAACCAACAATGATCTTTGAAGGTGTGTAACCGCTTGCGAACGTGTCAAGAATCTCCTTAACAGAGATTTCCGAGTTATAGGCTTCAGTCTCTTTCAGAGTACGAGGATTGTAGTACTTCGTGACATCTGCAGCATCCTCTGGGTCTGGTGCGACATTGGCCATGGACTTCTCGAGGGCCACAAGGCTGTCCACGAGATCTTTGCTTAGTACAGTCATATCCTGATTGTCAGACATGAATAAGAGCGCATCAAGCTTGGCTTCCTTCAGAAGTGCTTCTAGCACGCTTCCAATTGTTTCTTTGTATGATTCAACGATCTCCGCGCGCTCGTAGTACTGCTTGCTCGGAAGTCCAAAAGAGTATGGAGCACCGACGGAGATGACGTTAGTGTCTGGATCCTTGTCATCAGCGCCGATATCGATTGAGACTGGTCCCCCAACGCCGATGCTCATCAGGAATTCGATGGCCTTTGTGAGAGAGTTATCATCCTTGTTCTTCTTCGACTTCTCGTTAGGATAGATCTTGTCGAGTTGCAAGAGCAGATCCAGCAGGGGCTTTGATCCAATTGAAGCGAGTAAGGACTCATTCATACAAGCATTGTAGCCATCCTGCAGCTTGTCGAAGATTTCCTGGTCCGGGTTGGCGGCTGTCCAGAAGAGCGACGTGTCCTTCGGGGCAGGCGACTCCAAAATATGCTTCAGGATGAGTTGGTTGTTCTCGTTCATGATTTGGAGGTTGCCAACGCCTGCTTGGTCCTCTCGGATCTCATGGGCAGCGTCGAAGCCAGCACAGACGTAAGTTCGGAAGTCATCACAAGGGTCCAACTTTTCGTAACTGGTCTTATGTTAGCATCTCAGCATGAGAACACGAGAACTATGTCGTACCTTGGCGATAGACTACGAAGAATGTTTGCAGATGCGAGCACACATGCAGCTGATGTGCAGAGCTCGGTGGAGTTGCTATGCGGGTCCGATGGTTTCTCATCATGTGAATCATGGTGCTTGTGCTTCTTGCCACTGCCGCGGATGGTCTGCACTAGGAGTGGAACGAGGACCAGAATGAGCAGGAGAATGATGATGAGGTAGACGCCATTGCGCTGCAAGAAGCGCTTCATACGAGTACCGAACGACTCCCTGGCTTCGCTCCGGTCACCTGTAGGGGCGTCACCATTGAGCAATGGTGTACGCTCAGTTCTGTTGTTGCTTGCCATATCGTCAGCTCTGGCAAGGTGTTTGGTAGAAACAAGGGAGCCTTGAAGCTCCGAGACTCCATTCGTCATGAGGTCGGGGAAGCGGGGTCGGCTCGTGGCTGAAACTCGGCTGACGATCTTTTGGCCTGCATCTTGCTTTCACTGTTTGCCTCCTCTGTCACACTGGCCATCCTCACGCGACAATTCCGAGACATTGGAGTTGTGGAGATGCACGACAGTTCTGCTGAATGGTAGTCGTTCACAGAGATAGACTGTGAGGCAATTCCTTACTGGACCGTCTCTAACTATGGAACTTTTGTGCAACTCAACAGCTACACGCTTGATAAAGCTCAGCACACGGAGGAGCTGAACTTCCCATGATGCTAAACTTTCACGTGTCTGATAGCATATGCGAATTCAAGCTCACGTTTCAGCTCGATTGCAGCATACTCTTCAAGTCCTCCTAGAGTCTCTCGTAGGTCGTTAAGTATTCGTCCTTCGCATTTGCAGAGGCAGTTCCGCCAACGCATGACTTGCTCCGTTCCAAGTCAAGCGCTCTCTTATGGCCGCACTTCTGGTGGGAAGCACATACTCGATATGACTGAGCCGAGATTGCATTTTACCTTGGTCGAAGGATTCGTACGCATGGACCTCAATATTCAGGCTCCACTATCAAGCCATGGACGAATTCGGAATCTCACATTCAACGACTTTGAGCAGGGCAACGAGGACGATTCAAGGTAAAGTTTCTTAATCTCCAGGCATCCGTTACCAAGCTACCTTGACTTCAAACACCCCGAAATAAATCTCGTCTCGATGGCAGACACGCAGCTAGACGATAAGGCCGAATCACTTCTGTCAAAGATAATCAAAGTCCGCGATACAACTCCATTGCCAGCAGAACTTGCATCTCTCGGTCTTCGAATCCAATACTTCTTTCTTGTCTGGGCTGTGAAAATCACCATCGCCGTCCAACTAGCCTATCTGCGGTTCTTCTACCCGACTCCCGAAACACAACCATCATTCATCAAGACATATGACTGCAGACCTAAACTTCCAGTTCGTGTTTTCGAACCAAAATCTCGACTCGGAGGAACCCAAGATACCTTACCTCTTTATATCAACATCCATGGAGGAGCATTCGCAACTTGTGATGCGTCAATCGACGATTCATTCTGCAAGTCCTGGTCTCAGCGTACTGGTATGGTGGTTGTGAGCCTCAACTACAGGAAATCGCCCGTACATCGATTTCCTGTTCCAGTTCTCGATATTGCAGCAGTAGCGCGTGCCGTCATTGACGACGAGACTCTGAACATCGACAAGTCACGTGTGGTCATTGGTGGGTTTAGCGCTGGTGGTAAACTGGCATTGACAGCTTGTCAACTGCCTGAGCTACAAGGACGAATCAAAGCTGCAGTGTCGTACTTTCCAATCGTCGACTGGAGCGCTCCTCCGCATGCTAAATGGGCCGAGCGTCTATATACGGAGAAGGCATCTGAATCACTCAATACCGCTGGCCCAGCACTAGATTGGGCATATGTACCTGCGGGTCAAAATCGAAAAGAGAAGCTGCTCAGTCCTTGCTATGCCAGCAGAGAAGAACTTCCCAAATGGGTGTGTTTGATTGGAGCTCAGCACGACATGCTTTGTCGTGAGTCGAGGGATATGATCTACTCGCTTGCTGGCGAAGATGTGCCCGAACATGGTTGGGATGAAGGTTGGGAGCGTGGCACTTACAAATGGGTTCTTGCAATGGGCGTTAGACATGGTTTTACGGACGAGTTTCGCAAGAAACGAGGTCGTAGCTCCGAGCAACGAAAGCAGGTCTGCGAGGAAATTTATGCTTCGGTGCATAAGTGGCTAGAAAACAAGGTCTTGATGGAGAATTGAACGGTTTCTTTCACACAGGGGTTGGAAGGTCTCGCGGAAGGACTGCGCCAACTTCGCCCTTGCTTCTCCGGCGACGGTCAGTACATGGCTGCAGAGCACGATTTATTTCTGTACATGGTCGTATCTTGCAAAAGCGCTTACTGTCAACGGCAAAGACTGATGGATCTTGTATTTTTGGTGATCTAAATCTTCTAACTATCTTCATCGCCAGCATTATTTTTCGCCGCCATCGCTCGACTTTCCTGTGTTTACAGAAAGCGTCGAATGATCATTTTTTCCTCACCAGCATCTTCTTGCGATATTAGTCACCTCCTCCACGGTAACCAACACCATCGCCGCAGTCAAGTCCAATATCGCCGTGATCGTTTCCAGCGTGATTGGCATCCTGGCATTGGTCCACAAGATCATTGTGCGTGTCCTGAGTTTCTGCGTTGCATTGTCTGTCTTGTTGATCACCAGAGTTGTAATGACTTGCAGGCGTTTGGCGACCATGACCTGCATTCTGATCGCTGCCAGGATTGTTCTCGGTACTGCGCCAATCTTCTGGGGTCTCTTGAGGAGAAGTATGATGAGGAGCCTCCACCGCGACGGGTCCTACGTAACCTCCCCAGCCAGAGTATCCAAAGTCATTCACCAACCGCTGCCTGAGCCTCTCACCAGAAGCTCTGTAAGGTCTGGTCTGCGGCATTTGACTCAAGTACACTGCTTGGCTTGTCGGTCTTGATCCTGCTACTTTCGCTGCTCTGCCAGGTCTTGCATGGCTAGGAGATGGGAAAATCGGCACTGGAGGCAGATGCGATGGTGAATCTATGGCTGCCCAGCCTCCCGATTCTCCATGACAAAAGCAGAGTGTTTCAATAATCCTTTTGAACAAAGTTCGTTTTTTGCGTGTCCGGATAGGCGGGAGAGGAGCTGGGATAGTATCGACTTGGGTGGAGAATGTTTTGATTTGTAATGATGTGTCTACTTCCGCAGGTGGAGTCGTGTATCTTGGATTTGGAGGTGAAGAGTTGGTATGATGATTGTAGCTTGCCCAAAGACTTGGGCTGTCGGGGAGGGGTGGGTAGATACTCGGGGATACTGAGAGCATTCCAGGTTGCGAATCACGTATGTCGTGTGCAGCGTGTTTGTCGTTGGCTGGCGGTGGCTGAGGTGGGTCAATACTGTTGCCCGGCGATGGGTCATCATACTCTGGCGTAACAATGGAACCGCTCTCGCTTCGTGGAAGGTTGATATTCTCGGCCTGAGAGTATACGCTAGTCACGGTCGGCGAAGGATACCAGTGTACAGCATCTTTCAAACAGGGGCTGGGGGGGTATGGGGGGAAAGCAGCGTTTTGCGGCCCATCGTCAAACCCCTTCCATTCTTCTTCGGCATTTTGATACTCGTCAGACTGCGAAGAACGCCTATCACGGGCTGCACGAATATCTTCCTCTGAGCCTAGAGTCCTGGCGTGCTCTGAATGTGGATACACATCGGTCTCGACCGATGCATCTGCGACGACCTCGGGGTATGTAGCGGAGCTGTAGAATGAAGGTGCTCTGTAATTTCCGTTCTCCGGTTGAGCACACTGTCTTTCGTGTGCTGCATGCAGATCTTCCTCTGATTGTGGAAGCGCAATGTTGTCCAGACCTGTTGGGTACGCGTTGTCTCCGAGCGGTGTATCTGTAATCTGCTCAGGGAACGGCACGAAGCTGCCAAATGAGCCTCTGGAACTGCTCTTATCTCGTTGAGAATACACAGGGGCAGTCGGTGACAGATAATCCTGTGGAGGGCTCTGTGTACCTAAGTCCCCTTCCTGCGATGATTTCAAGTTCTGCTGTGACGCTGGAATGAGGTAACTGTCGATGGTTGCTTGGTTCGGTGTGCTGTCTGGAGATGCTGGCGAATGATCTCGCGAGTGATCAAACGGAAGGGGTGAGAGACAATAATGCCTATTAGACCGATCCATAATGTCTTCGTCCCCTTGCAAGACCTCACGATTGGGAAAGCCGAAGAAACATTCGAGGAAAGAGGTGAGAAGGATCAGATAAACGTGGTCTATATATTCGCCTCCTTTTCGCTTCATGAGTCAATTTGCGCAATCACACAAAGCTTTTCGCACAAACCAGAGAAAAGAGCTTTATCTCTATTTAACAACCGCATCCAGTGCCACAAGTAGCAGCCCCGCCTGGAGTAATTGCTGACATGGTCGCAATACTACCAGCAGTACCGCCGGTACTCTTGCCGCCGCTCTTTGTGAAAGACGATCTGCCTGATCTTCTTGACATGAGAGATCTGGCCAACTTGACAGGTTTGGCGGGCTTTGAGCTCTTGTTTGCGGCATCCTTGTGCATGCACGTCAACTTGCTCAGGAGCTTTGCCACCCAGCCCTTCTTGGGTGCGCTTCTGAGAGGGTTCCTGGCTGGGACAGGAGGGGCGGCTTGCTCCTGCTGCTGCTGTCCCTTTTGCTGCTCCAAGGCTTTGAGCTGATCTAGAGTCTCCAGGGCAGAACTTTTGCGCAGAGGTTTGGTTTCCGACTCCTCGGAGTGGATGGGCGTGGAGCTATCCTCGGGCAAGACTGTGAGGGGCGCCTCGGTCATGTCCGGACCGGTAGAGTCGCTTTGTTCAGGATGGTCGAACGCAAGATTGCAGACTACTTGACCTTCTGGTGAGGGCTGGCGCTGAGGTGTTGGAGGAAGTCTGACTTCGACGGGCTCTGGATTAGGCCTGTCCTCGATGTGCACAGAGTGCATCTTGAGAGGTGCCGGCATGTCTGGATAGACCGGAATAGTAACATCCTCCCTGATGGGGGTCATGGTCTTATTGGTTGGTCTCTGAAGATTGAGAGAAGTCATGTTGGTAGATGTTGCAGTTTTTGACACGGGATCAGAGACAGAATGAAAGTGGCCGGATAAATCGTAGTCGCTTTGCGGACCATTGTGCTGTTAGCTCTAAAAGCTTTGGTATGACTTGGTCTTGGAGGAGTGATTACAAGCGTATTGTTGGTCAGAAACCACGTGGTTTCGATTGATCTGCGGCAATTCAAGTGCCCTCATACGTCGTCTTCCGGAATCTGTTCAGTGCAAGTTCCGTTGACTCGCGTCATTCTTACACACGCAGATGACGAACCAGGGAACGGTCTGTGCCAGCGAGGCCAAGATGAATGATCCAAGAATCGCTGTTCCTTTCTTTAGACCAGCCTTGGCTTGTTCATTTTGTTGATCGAAGCCACAGATCACAGCCTTCATCTGAACCTCCCACCAACTCTGGATGTTTTTAAGATTGCGAGAAGAGTTCTCACGAACAACCGATACGAGAAGGAAGGAGCGACCTCCAAAGGTCGTATGAGGCTAGCCCGAGTGCTACTGCCTGTTCTGTGTGTTTTGCCTGGGTACTGATGCTGTCTTCGACATCGGCCGCCGGAATGCGCACAGTCCCCAAAGGTTACTGTCCTTTCAGAAATGACTGAGACTTCGAATGCGGGGCCACGCGCGAGTGTGTGGCTAGATAACAGCCCGAAGTGTCTACTCAAATTCTACGTTATATAGGGTAGCGCGTACGCGCCACGACTAGCGGCATTATAAAATGATAATAGAAGGAATAAATAAGACTTATACTTTCTAGCGCCCTAGTTATACGTAGTAAGAGGCATGCGTTATGGATTTTTAGCTAGTTAAACATGAAAAATAGCTATTCTTAAGATTTTGAAAAACTTGGCAAATTTCCAAATTTCCAACTTCAAAAGTTTGAGCGGAAATAGGACTTAGAATCAACTTTACGGCGTGCAACTTTAGCCACCTAAGAAGTAGATATATAGAAAGCGCGGCATCAGTTTAGTTAGATTATAATTGTACTATGATGCCGCCAGTCGTGGCGCGTACGCGCTATAGCAAACAAAGTCGTTATCAAATTCTGAAGCTGACATCTAGCCACACACTCGCGCGTCGCCCCGCATTCGAAGTCTCAGTCATTTCTGAAAGGACAGTAACGATTGGGCCTTGGCCAGTCCTGGGTTTTCGGGGACAATCCGATCGGGTCAAAAGAATCTGCATGTCGATAGGACTCAAGACTCTTCCAGGTAGGGGCCTGAGGAGTCCATCTCTTTGCATCTACTTTTCTGTCAATTTTGCGCGGTGAAAGAAATTCAAATGCAGGAAGAGGATGTATTATGACACCTCTTGAGGTGTAGACGCCAGCGTCTTATAGAATTACGTTCAGAGGAAGTAGGCAGAAATCAAGGCAAGGGCGAAGAGGGTGTGAACTCAGTGTTCCACTCCGGCCACTGCTTATCTACAGCCCAATCGCCGCAGTCGGGCTGGCCACTGTCGCCCTCGACCAACCTTCTCCAGACAGTGGATATGACTCTCTTGTGTTCTGGGTGTGGTCGTACTGATACGTAGATGCCTGTGCCATGTCTACCTCTAGCGACTTCCATGTCGATAAAACCGCCACAGACGTTGCGCAAGATGACGGAAGCGGGACTGCTGTCGTCCCAAACGCGAGGGTATGAATCGTTGCCTGGGAAGTAGATGCGTGCTTCAAGCTTTTCGATCGGGTAGCGTGGCGTCTTGCCTAGTGTGGCTGACACGAGATGTGCTAGTTGTTCCAGGTGTAGCGGTTGTTCCGCAGTCACGGACTTAGGATAGCTGCCCGCGATGTGTATGCTGCGTGCCTGGCGTACAAAGTCCGGACATTTCGTCTTGAAGACATGTAGGCCCAAGGGGAACTGTATGAAGAGGCTTGTTTTTCTGTTGTTCTTGACGCGGAAGTGGGTGCTGAGTTCGGCATTGACTTGGTGGTTGAGTAGGAAGAGTGAGGACAAAGTTGAATGATATGTCTCGCCGAGATAGTCCTGAGGCCTTGGTGCTGATGAGACGTCGATACGGGCGGGGTCTGAGATTGAGAGGAGGCGGGATGAATAGCCCTCGAGGATGACGGGTTCGTGGAGAGGAGGCAGGCCTGCTAAAGGGGCGCGTTTGTCGCCGTATTGTCGGTGAACAAGATCGGGACCAGTGCCTGTCAGCTCGCAAGCTCCGATTGTGACGGCTGCTCCCTCGACTGCTGCATATTCATAGATGATGAGACGAAGCTCTAACGGAAGCTCGAGAAAAGACATGGTGCCAATTGATATACTCTGAAGTAATAAGTGAGACAATATGTGAAGAGAGTAAACAGAAAGAAGGTCATATGTTTCTTTCAACGGCGGGGTTTATCATCTATCTTATCGCTCACTCTATCGCCGTTGAACCGTCCCGCGCCTCTATTTACTGTCGACCGGACCCACTTGTAAACAACCTGCACAATGCAACACCCGTGATATCGTGAACTTTATACCCGCTGATACTCGACATACGCCAGCATTGAGCCTGCTGTGCTTATCACGCCTTCTTCAAACCTTCCGACTGACCAATCTTTGGCGCTTCAACGCAAGGAGTGACCCTAACCACACGACTCGTGTCTCACCCATCAACTGGCTGTTCCTCGGCAAATCTTTCCCCAGTCATCTGGAGTTCATCTGGAGTTCATCTCTTCCACCCTGCCGTCTGTCGATTTCTCTCCTTGCGCCGTACATTAGAATATCCGCGTCTCTATCTCTTCTTGTGTCTGCAGCGCAGTATCTACTTCCAGTAACTTGCATTCTTGAACATCTTGAGTTGCAATGTTGTGTTCGGTCAAGCTCGGGTCCAACAAACATCCTTCAAGCCACACTCGGGCAGTGCCCCAGGCACCACCTTTCCATCCATGTATCTCGCGAGTAAATTTCGCTCTTACCATCCCTAAATCTTCCTTCCAATCAGGCAGCTAAATTGCTGACACCCCTCTTGTCGTGAAGGAACAAAAGTTTAAGTATCGCATAGAGATATATTGTCTCTGCTCTTTCCCCTCACGTTGAGTTATCGTTTCGTATCTCTTGCTTTCTTCCACTATACAAGCAACAATCATAATGAGTCAAAGTATCGCTTTTCTAGGTGCAACAGGTGGATGCGCAGGCTCCTGTCTCATCGCCGCCCTTAATGAGGGATATACTTGCCGCGCTCTCGCCCGCACGCCCTCAAAACTCACCTCTTCTCTAAAGGCTAAAGGCGTCTCTGAGTCCTCCCTCACCAATCTTGAGATCATAGAAGGAAACGCCAAAGACGTGTGCGCTGTCAAATCACTTCTACAAACGCCTTCCGGAAGCATCGTTGATACTATCGTCTTCGGCGTCGGCGCAGCACCAAAATTGAGATTACACATCATGCCCGTCACGTTGGACGATCCAGAACTGTGCCGTACAGCAATGGCGACATTGATGGCTGCCTTGTCCGAGATCAAGGCGGCTACGAAACCGAAACTCCTTGTCATCTCCACTACTGGCATTACTCGCGGACCTA
Organism: Aureobasidium lini; assembly: GCA_022813425.1. Lineage (NCBI taxonomy): Eukaryota > Fungi > Ascomycota > Dothideomycetes > Dothideales > Saccotheciaceae > Aureobasidium > Aureobasidium lini. The sequence continues at coordinate 51,817 of JAKLML010000055.1, forward strand.
GAGATGTGCCACTGGCTTATGTACCGCTATATCATTGGATGCTCGCCGTCCCCCACGTCGACAAAGAAATCATGGAGAAATTGGTCTGGGAGCAGAAAGACAAGGCCGAGACTGAGAAAGTCATTGGCGAATTTGCTATCGTGCGGCCGACATTGTTGTCGGATGGCCAAGGTGTGAGTGTGCAGAACGTCAGGTATGGACTTGAGGATAATCCTGCGCTTGGTTGGATGATCGATAGAAAGGATGTTGGCGATTGGATCTTTGAGAAATTGTTGAAGCCGTCAGAGTTGGGAGAGTTCAGGGATCAAGCTATCAGTTTGACTGCTTGAGATCTTTCGCTCTTTTGATGGGCTTTTTCGCGCTCTCATTGGAAATTGATATTGACGCAAAATCGTTCTGCATTGCGACAGATGTTCGCTGACCGATGATTGGATTCATCGATATGAACGGGCAATTTAGGAGTGTGTTGAACATATATAAGAAGTGAGGACACTATGAATGGATGGGAGTATGGTGGGATCGATCTTGTGTATTGCTATAGACGGCTATAGCAGATGTTGTTATGGCAAATCATCATGTGCACCCCATGATCTCGAGGGTCATAGTCCACTGGGTTAATTCTTCCTATCCGTTCTCTACCCGAGGTCCTCGTGTGCATGTTCATCCTAGTTTTCGAGTTCATTTGCTTTGAAAATATTGTACTCCACCCCATCAAATGATTCCTGAGCGATGTCCTCATAGTCCTGCCAGAGCCCTGGCGCAAGCTCTTCCGAAACCTTCGCAGAATCTTCTTCCAGGTAGCATCCTCTACCAGATCTACTGTAGCGGTCAAGATAGGTAAAGCTCCTGTTGGGATCGCCCTGAGAATGTTGATCCTCGGTGTATTCTGGTTGTGGAAGCTGACCACCAAAGAGGACGAATCGTTCAGCGCTCGACTCGTAGTTGTGGGAGAATGTATCAATACCGTGAGGTACTATTCTCAAGGCCTCAAGCTGTATCCTCCTGAGTGCGGGCAGCTCACCCGAGATGCGGCTGAAAACTGAGGGCCATGATCCTCCGGAGCATGATCCGCATCCAAGACCCAGACGTCGAAGAGATTTTGCGTGATAAAGGATAAAGTCGACCAAGGCGTCCTCATCTACGGAATAGAAGTCAAGCAGGCAAACCCGAAGACGATCGCAGCGAATCTTATTGACCACCCGTGTTATGTTGCAGTCGGATGCTGACAAAGTCAGAGTTTCCAAGTATTTGACACTTTCAAAAACTCTCATGAACTCCCAGATATCGGGAGACGCACCTTCGAAGGAAATGCGCAAATGTTTCAGGTTACTCATCACCAAAGGGTCTTGAAGCGAGGCAGGGTCCAAGAGTTCCACTTCAATCAGGGTGAGGGAGTCGAGCTTGGGTAGAGTATCCCAGAAGGTGATGTTAGACTTTAAGTAGTCGCCTTCGTCGTCTTCCTCGGACTCGGAGTTATCTGGACTCCTGAATTTGATCCTGTTCCTGGGTATCTGAGCCCGGACTTTCTCAATTCTAGTAGAGTGACGATGTGAAACAATCATGTTCTTCAGGTGTCGACATTTTGCAAACGCATCAGCCACGATCTTCCCGATTACTTCTCCAAGGTCGACACTCGACCTCGGACGAAGTAGCTCTTGAAAGCATTCCTGGCGTGCTGTTTCGGCTTGCTTCATCTTGTTCCAGGCAGCTTGGTATTGGTCGCTCGCATTTCGCATGGCTCTTGTCGTCAAAGAGGCGTAGCTCTCGTCGGCATTGGTAGCGATGGACCGCGGTCGATAGTCGTTCCATCGAGGGGGACATGGTCCAGCGAGGGTCTCGACTACCTTTGAGTGCCATTTTCTGGGATGACAAGGTATTGTTGTGGGGTCGTAAACGATTGTTGTGAGGTGTATGTTGAAGGAGTCGTGGTTGATGATGTTGTACAGTATAGCGGCACTCTCCGGACGATGGAAAAGAACAAATCGGGTGATAAGATAGCGTTCGGCTGCTGCTGCGAATGACTTGCAGACGAGTCTGAGCGGCTTGAGCTCCCTGGGCGACAAGAGGCTGCAGACGCGCTGCTTGAGTTCGGGAGGCAGATTTTCCATGGTAATCCGGCCTGATGTTGATGAGTTTTGGACTGTGGACGAAGATTGAGGTGGAAGTAGAAGCTGAAGTGGAACTGAAGAGGTCATGCTGAAGGATGAGAAGCGATGGAACCAGTACTTGAGTGCGCTTGTGTGCAGGAGTTGATGCGCAGGATTGTAGTAAGAGTGAACGACCTCCGGAAAATGATGAGGGAAGACTGTGAGTGGTCAGTAAGAGAAGCAAATGAGATGAGAAAAGTTTGGGTCTTTGAGCTCTCGAAGTGAATTCCACATCCTCGAACTGGCTGTAACAATGCACAGTGTGATTGAGATCAGTGTGGCCGTCCGTGGAGAGCAGCTCTCTGCCTTACTCTCACTGGACTCACCTCAGGCTGAGAGAGTCTTTTGCCTTTCGACAGTTACAAAAAGTCGCGATCGGTGGAAAAGGAGCAAAGAATTATCCTCCGTTACTTGAAAAGAAGTGAAGCAAGACCTGACGGACGCACCTGCTTACACATGGCCCACGTATCTTCCTGTACTGGTCGCACACAGTAGCAGCTACTGTATAGCATGTTCAATCCATGTGCAGTAATGAAGGTCATTGTTTCTACTTCTATGTGTAGCCTGCCGTATCCTGGCATCCTGTATGCAATTGTTTCATAATTCGTTCAATGCTTCATCGAGTGTCATGTTGCTTCATCCGTGCCTGTATTGTCATCCACCTTTTTCGATCTGATGCCTTCTTCGCATACCTCAAATTCGACACCGTCCACCCCGTTGTTGTCATACGACCAAGCTGAGAAGGCGACTTTGAGATGTCGTTTCCATCCGACAATGTCCATACCCGGCCCTAGGAGATAATCTTGAGGCTTGAGTATTGGTTGCTTGAGCAGCACGATGCGGGCCGACAATTGGTTTGTCCATGTCAGTCCTAATGATGGTGTCTTGAGATCACGCAGAAAGCGTTGATCGCCCCAGCCGGTGAAGAACCGTTGTTGGTGGTCCAGCGATAGGGGATCGTTTGTAGAGAAAACTTGTATGGGTTGCTGGGACAGTTGAGGTGTAGCAGCATTATTGTTGTTCGCATTCGAGACTTGTGTACTAACAGAGGATTGCGAGAGCGGAGTGGGAGTCACAGCGGCATCGAAGCAGGAAGCGATGGGGCCGAATCGATCGAGGACTTGATTGGCGACGACGATTGCGACGTTGTGGGTACGAGCGAGGTCGCGCAAATGAGAGCCAAGTTGAGTCAGCTGCAGACTGCGACGAGCCAGAGCATCCGAGGACGAAGTAGCGCCAGCGCGGTCGAACTCAGCACGGAAGTTTGCGGCTATGGAATCGATGATAATGAGGCCGACGTTGGCTCGAGCGATTTGAACGGGCACTTGATAGCGCAGAACATGGTCTTGGGACTCGAGATCTTGTAGTTGGGCACTCTGCACGCGGGACAGTGATGGTCGTTCAGATTCGGATAACAGGGATAGATACGGGTGCCTTGTCAATATCTGGTTTAGGCGCGTGGTTGACAAGGGGGCCTCAGTCGAAAGATACAGAGCAGTCTTTCCGAGACCCTTGGGTGGCGCTAGTTGTACAGCTAGTAGCAAGGTCAAGAGCAGCTGGGTCTTGCCTGCCGCACTTTCTCCTGTGATCTCGCAGACTTGTCCAGCTGGGAAGCCGCCTCCAAGTGCTGCATCGAGGTTATCGTCCAGCGTGCTGATGTGCGACCATGTTGGTGTTGTGTCTTTTTCTCCTGACTTGGCAGTAGCATCCTCCTCTTCGCTATGCCCATTCCTGGACTCGTCAAAGCCGAGCTGGGCGTGAAGCTGGGCGATCAGGGTTGCAGTAAGTTCGCGTACTTGATCGATAGACACGTCGGCGCGGCGGGCGACATCGACGGGGCCGAGAGTCATCAAGTCATTGCTGCTGATATTGGCCTTTTCCAGTCGTTCCAGCACTTTCTCGAATGGCTCCGTGTCGATGTTCGGAAGCAGCTGGATAATGTCACTCATGGCCGACTTCCTTCCTCCTCTTGCTGACCTCGGGCTCGTTGTCAAAACTTCTTTGCTTGTTCAGAAGCCGCGACTCTCACGCGTCTTCCATTTCCCCGGCTTTGTGTGGCCCGTGCCTTGCTGCAACTTCTCCAGATTGTCGGTCTGGGCCCGCGTCACCGTGGTCATCCGAGGTGACTTCTCCAATATACCATCGAGAGCCTCAGAATCTCCATCCACGGGCAGAGGTTAGGTAGATTCAACGAACCTTCGACAGCTTGAAAGAGCTTCCTTTGATACCATCTCACTCTTGTATCAGCCCTCCTCGAACCTCTTTTCTACTGCCTTCTTAGAGCCGAGTCGTCTTACAGCAACCTTTCTTCGGAGCAAGACACCGCTTGTAGAAGCAGCATTACCCCACGCGTTAAACAAGTGCATGCATGTGCATGAACAAGCAGTTTTCCGTCTTCCACTGATCCGCCATTTGTGTTTCCAAGGTGAGTGATAACCGAAACTGCCAGCCAAAGGCATATTTCTGGCAAGCCCATAAATTGCATCGTTTTGGTTCCCCTCATGATTCCAAAGAGCCGGAGCAGCGGCTGTCAAGACGTGCCCCTCCATTTATCCTTTGCGGACCCTGCATGATGCTGTCACATGCGATACGGTCGATATAACTGTATCAACTTCGCCAGCCCTCCCTCTTGTCCGCCTTTTCCCTGCTCTAACCCACCTCAAATGCCACCCTACTGTCTACAAGACTGCCATTACTTCTTCCGCACCGCTCTTCGTGGCCTGTCCATCTCGACGACCATCTCACCCTTGTACACTTGAACTGACACATCACCGCCATGACTGCCAGAAGACTTACCAATACCTCGACCTCGTTAGACAAGGTTGTTTCCTCGTCGAGTCCTCCAAGATCTGTTCCTCCAGAGTTCAACCGCTCCAACTCTGCCTCGAAGGAGACCGAAAAGTCATTGCCTGTCGCATCGCAGAAAAGCGAGAAGGCCGCCATGGCTACCCAGGGAGTCACTTTCGCATCTCAAGACAAGCTGCCCAAGCTTCCTATCCCGGACCTGGACAAGTCTTGTACCAAGTATCTCTCATCTCTCAGACCTTTGCAATCAGCCAGAGAGCATGCAGAATCCGAGGCTGCTGTCCAAGAATTCCTCCGAGCAGAGGGACCTGAACTGCAGGAGAAGCTCAAGAAGTATGCCTCGGGGAAGTCCAGCTACATCGAACAGTTTTGTATGTGTCTTGCACTCTCAGCCTCGTCAAAGCTAACACTTCTCAGGGTACGACTCATACCTCAACTTCGATAACCCCGTCGTTCTTAACCTCAATCCTTTCTTCTTACTCGAAGACGACCCAACGCCCGCCCGAAACAACCAAGTTACCCGTGCCGCATCGCTTGTCATATCTGCACTCTCATTTGTGAGAGCTGTGAGAAAGGAAGAGCTGGAGCCAGACACCATTCGAGGCCAACCTCTGGACATGTACCAATACTCGCGCCTGTTTGGCACCGCTCGCATCCCCACCGAAAACGGTTGCCAGATCGGTCAAGATCCTTCGTCCAAGCACATTGTCGTTCTGGTGCGCGGCCAGTTTTACTGGTTCGATGTGCTGGACGACAACAATGACCTGATCATGACTGAGAAGGACATCACTGTGAATCTGCAAGTTATTGTGGATGATGCTCAGCAGATACCCATTCAGGAATTCGCAAGAAACGCTGTTGGAGTACTCAGCACCGAGAATCGAAAGATCTGGTCCAGTCTTCGCGACGTCCTCTCAAGAGAGGAAGGCTCAAACAACTCTGACAGCCTCAACATCGTCGACTCTGCTCTTTTCATTCTGTGTCTCGACTACACAGAGCCAAAGTCCGGCGCTGATCTCTGTATGAACATGCTCTGCGGTACATCTCAGATCGAAGATGGTCTGCAAGTTGGCACGTGTACCAATCGTTGGTATGACAAGCTGCAACTCATCGTCTGCAAGAACGGTAGTGCGGGCATCAACTTCGAACACACAGGTGTAGACGGTCATACAGTCCTGCGTTTCGCATCTGACGTCTACACTGACACCATCCTTCGCTTTGCTCGTACCATTAACGGCAAAGCACCCTCGCTTTGGGCATCCGACTCACCCGATCCTGCTAAGCGGGATCCAAACAGCTTCGGCGACGTCTCGACGACACCTCACAGATTGGAATGGGACATGCTGCCAGAAGTCTCCACAGCCGTTCGGTTCGCCGAGACTCGTCTTGCAGACCTCATTCAGCAGAACGAGTTCGCAACTCTTGAGTTCATGCAGTATGGCAAGAACTTCATGACCAGCATGGGCTTCTCTCCAGATGCTTTCGTTCAGATGGCCTTCCAGGCAGCCTACTACGGGCTGTACGGAAGAATGGAGTGTGTTTACGAACCAGCCATGACCAAAGTCTTCTTCCACGGCCGTACCGAAGCTATTCGACCAGTCACTGATGAGTCTACCGAATTCGTCAAACTCTTCTGGGGAGACAACCCGCCTTCCAAGAAAGTCGAAGCGTTGCGCAAAGCTTGTCAAAAGCACACCGAGATCACAAAAGAATGTGCCAAAGCTCAAGGACAAGATAGACATCTTTATGCCTTGTTCTGTGTTTGGCAACGAATGATTGATGGTGATGAGGAAATTTTGAGCCAGAACGGAGACAGTGGTGACAACCCGGACGGGAATTCATCTGATGTGATGAGTGACGATGACAGCTCTCGAAGTTCGATGAACAGAGTCCAAACCAATACTGGTGTCATGCCATCTTTGTTTGCCGACGGTGGCTGGGACCGACTCAACACCACCATCCTTTCTACGTCCAACTGCGGCAACCCTTCTCTGCGTCAGTTCGGATTCGGACCCACCTCGGGCGATGGCTTCGGTATCGGCTACATCATCAAAGATGGTAGCGTTAGTATCTGTGCATCTTCCAAGCATCGTCAAACGAAGCGTTACATCGATGCCATTGAAAGCTACTTCTTGGAGATGAGAAAAGTTCTACGACAGACTCAACGAAGAGGCACAAACACCGACAAGCTCGCCAGTCGTGCACGAGAAGTCGAAGAGTTGAAGGCAAAAGCAAGACCCAAGAGTGCTAGACTGAAGTCTCGTGGCAAGCTTGTTGATGGTACTAGAACACCCGCCATGGAGAGTGAGCAGGTCAGCGACGATGACGGTTTAGGTGGCTGTAAGTTTAACTCATCTCTTCATCTGCAATACGATGCTGACAAGTCTCACAGATGGCTTCTTCGATGCTGGAATGCTATTGCAAGCGCTGAAGCAGGAGCAAGGTGGCAACATCAAGCCTAGTCAAAAGGCTGCGGCGAGGAACAAGGTTGGGAAGAAGTTGCAATTGATGGACTATTAGCAGATTGTCGCTTCTGTTTCATGATATATCCGATCTAATGCCATCTTTATTGTCGACAAACGTACTTTTTGCACTTTTCTGTCACTACACCTGTGCACAAATATGTCTTCGCCATGTGTATTGCCTCAATATGCCAATTTATTTATTCCAGTCTACCCCATAAAGCATTCCATTCGAAACGTGCTACTCGCACTACGCATCATCTTTTGTTCAAATCCAGTACCTCCTCAGGCGGAAGTACACGCCTGTAATCAAACACATTGCCAACACAGCGGTTTCCATGATCCCGATCCAGCAACAAGATCTGTAGAAAATGTATCCCGTAACAGCAAGGATGGTCAGGAAGAGAATCAAGAGAACACCAGCGGATATCGCCGGACCCATAGCTCTAGCAACGCTGATGAGTTGATCCTTAAGCTTGACGCCTACAGCTTGCATGAAATCTCTGAATGCGATCATGGCAGGATGGATGACCGGTTCGGGGGCAAGTCTGCTGCTATAACCCGTATTGTTGAAGTCGGCGAGAGACGGGTGGTCGATAGCGCTTCCGCTTTTTGTCAATTGCATCTGCTGGCTGGGATAGGGGGAAAATCGGACAGTGGTGACGATTGCATGACAGACCTGGTTCCAGGTGTATGCATCACTTTCGCGTGACTGGGCAGTCAGCCATTCGTGGCTAAAGGTGTGTTTGCACTGTCCCAGATTCGTCCATGAATCCAGGGTGAGTTCGAGGACTCCTTGATGTGGGTGTCGGTGCAAGTCGAGTACAAACTCCGTAAGACAATTTGCACATTTCTCAACATTGGGTTCTTCGCGGACGACTTCGAAAGTGCTGTCATTATCCATGTCCAAGAGTGATGCTGTGCGTGCTTTGAGTTCCGCCACGTTATCCGGGTCCCGGCAGTGGCAGGTTTTAATTCTCTCTGTGGTCAACAGGTCAATCAGATGTGATCTGTCTAGTCCTCGAGAGTTGAGAGACGCCAGGTATTTTCGACTGAGAAGAATGCGCTGAGTGACATGTAGCACAAGATTGCAACCCACAAACTGAGGTTCTATCTCGATTTTCTCCATCCAGGCCGTCCGATAATCGCGAGCGCAAGTTTGAAGTCGCCAGTCGGAATTGGCTGAAATGACCTCTGGTGCGGAGCCATGAGCTTCTCCGAGACGACGTCGGTACATGATCTGTCTGAAATGCTCAAAAGACAGATATATTCTCCAAACATCGTATTTCAAATACATAGCGTCCGGGTCGAATGGCTGACAGCCACAAAGTCGATACCACGGGTCGAAGATGCCAGGGCGACCAGGACAAACCTTTCCCAATTTGCGGCGAGGGCGCATCTTCTGACAGTAGTCACAAACGGCCAAGCCAGGGCGCTCCTTTAGCAAAACTTCGAGAAGTTCCAAGCGCTCTAAGCTGATCAGGTCCGGACGAACAACCTCCAGGTAGTCATCTTGATCAAGTGCCTTTTTGCACGAGAAGTGGCGCTTCCAGATATTGTTGAGGTAATCGTTGCGAAGGAACATATCTTTGCATGTGAGAGCCATACATGCGACGCCGTGAATGGGGAGATGATCTGATATGCTCAGGATCAAGTCTGGTGGAAGTTGTCCGATTGCGCTCGGCTTTTCTGAACTCTTGGTGAGAGACATATTGTCCTTGGTGATAGGATCGGTGGACTGTTAAGTAATGTTGGGACGGACTTGGTGATAAAGTTGATGTCGGGATTTTTTTTGAAGGGCGATGCGTATGCAGCTACATTTTTGAAACTCCAGAAGTTATCCACGAATTTGACGTCGCTTCTTACCTTGACTTTGAGTCACCGATGATGATGACTCTACGTAGACGTGACTATGTGGGTTTGTTCCACCAGAATCAACACCCCTGCTCGCGAGACTCAAAGTGATTGTGACCGTCAGAAGGCACGATGCTTTTGAGATTTGCAGAGCTGTCCACTGAGAACGGCTGTACTGCGATCTCTGGCAGATATCGTGTTCGCCGAATGTGCATAGCTACAGCTATCAATGGCAGTGGGCGTAGCTATGTCGAAAGTCAGCATAGTCATCTCAAACATGCTCAATGAGCCAAACTCAACCCGCGACTCACAGGAATTTGTCAACAACAAAAATACTACAGCCTGTCCTTGCTTCTCGAGAACTATTTTTCGACCCTGGAACCATCTACTGTCAGCAGGACTTCATGGAGTCCGAAAGCCCAAGCGTGATGGCTAACAATCTGCCATTTCCCTTCCTGAGCTTACCACCCCAGCTCAGAGAATTGGTTCACAAGTTCCATATCGCATCTACACACTCTCATCGCGGTCCGTTTGGCGCGTACATAGATATAACATGGCCGCGTAGCCCATCACACTCCTTGTCCGCGTGTGGTCTGTGCGTCGTGGTCCATCCCGATGTGCTGCGCCGGTTCACTGTTGGAGGGTCAACATCCAAGAGATTGTCGAGTCTGTTCGATTGAGTATACAGGATGGCAAGAGTGTGTGATGACGCATGTGATTGTGTATGGAGACGCAGAACCTCCGCCCTCGACGCCCTGCTGGGGTGGAGATATCAAATGCAGAGTCTTTCTGACATTGTAGTCCCATCTGCTGGGAGCGAGTGCGATAATTGCTCTCATTGGCTGGTGGTGCCGACATGGAAACAGTTGTGTCTTCTCATAGCTACGCAGCGGCATGTAACGAGCAATAGACTCGACTCGGCAAGAGACTTTCTTGGACAGTCGGGCAAGTTGGTGAATGCCGGCAATGTAAAGCGCGTAGAAGCGCTTGGTAAGGGCATGGGCTTGCATTGATAGGCAAGCCGTCGAGATAGCAGAAGCTGCAACATATATCAACTTGCAGACGCAACAACAGCGACCTGGTTTGCAATCAATAGCCCTACCAATGTGGCTCGCATGTGCATTGCAGGAAGCAGCCAGCTCGAGCGGAGCGGGTCAAGCGGTACCTGACATTATCGAAAGCCTTTTTTATTAACAAAGCCGTCAAACGCGTCAGTGGCGACGGGCCCGTGAAGGATAATAAAAGTCGCTTTTCTGTCTCGCGTGGTGGTAGATAGGATCGACTGAGATCCCCACCCCGGACTGTTTCGCGTAGATTGTGGCAGATGTTGTTCCGAGATTGAGGGCTGGACCGAGATGCCGCAATGGCGGAGCTCTTAGACGAAGTGAAGGGCGAACGCGTAAGGCTCTGCGGAGTCTTGCTCGTGATCCAAAGACCTGGTATCCATCATAGATTGCATACGATGTGTCTGCGATGGGGATTAGCGATGGAAACTTGTTGTCGGGACGATTGTTTTGGCACTCCGTACAGAAAGAGAAAGCTCAAGTCTTGGCTTCTGGAAGGTCGCTTCTGCGGGAGCTGAAGCGCATGCAGCTGCTCCAATCACAAAGCACTCTTGGAAACCTAGCTATCAAAATGCACAGTGTTATGGAGAATCCAGAGAGGTTCTGCTGAGAGTTGACATCTGCTGCATAAGAAATCCTCATGCGTCCGGTATCATTTTCTGAATTGTCCTCGTTGTCCAACGTTTCATGCGCGATGTTTGACCTTTGCTGCATGCACTGGAAGTCCGTAGCTCGAGTTCGAGGTGAATGATAGGTATGCATACCCATGTCCACTCCGTACATATCAATGTGTCTCTCAATGGCGAACAAAACAAAACAAACAATGGATCAAGCAATAGCAAACCCAAGATCCGGTACAGCACAAAGGAGCACCGGTAAACATTCCCACACCGCACCCCAATGTCTCAAATCTACCACAACTCAGTGAGAAAAAGTCGCAATCTGTCCATCATCCGAACCGAACAACTTTGCGCAGCGACACGGGCAGTGTCGAAATTTGACAAGACGCGCTGGTTGCACGCAAGAACGTTTCTTGTCAGGCGTCCCAAACCATTTACGACTTTAGAGTTTGCGCTCGGGAAGAGACGAAGGTTCAACGGGCCGTCACCTTCCAAAACGACCGGCGGCCGTTGCTGCATATCAACGAGATTGCTTTGGTTAAAACGACGGTCGCGTGCGACCATTGGAATTTTGTGTAAAAGTATGCTTTTGTTATAGAAATCCATGGCTCATTATGTTGTGAAGCAGAAAAGGAGTGTAAAAGAACAGAGGAGATTCGTTTATAGAAGCACTAAAAGTAAAGGAGAAGCAGAAGTCGCTCAGGGGATATCGGTAAAAAGGACAAAATCGAATGAATGTGTGCGCGAGGACAAGCCCTCTGCGCAGAAGAAACAGATGTGACAGAAGAGACGTTATATCGTGAGAAGTTCCACCCTTTTCAGCCCGCTTGATCTGAGGGGTAGAGTGATGACTCAAATGAGGACATATAGGAAAAGGCCATGTTGAGAGTTCAAGCGGATCGTTCACGCTTGTGCAGCGCCGGTCTTGGCTTTGTGATGAACTTGTCGTGCTCAGCTCTCAAGTCACCAAGACTGGGACTCATGACTACACGCGGTCTTTGAGACTGCTGTGCAGCAAGGCCCCTGATGCTCCGCGAGCTGGCGGGTCTGCTGAGGCTAAGAGCACTAGCAGCGCGGACTAGACTGGGGTTGGGACTGGAAGGCCGCGAACTCAACGCAGAGCCTTTACGGCTGCGAGATCCAAAAGCGACATCACTTGGGCTCACGACCTGGCCAGCGAATGGTGATGAGGTGATTATGGTGCCAGGAGAGGCAGCTGGGGAAGGAACAGGACTGTCGCTGCGGAACAAGGGATGAATATGTGACTGGTCCTGGTTGAGTTGTTGGTTCGATGGACGGCGATTCAGAGAAGGTGCAAATGGAGGGAAGGCAGGCGATTCAGGTACTTCGTCGGCCTCCTCGTCTTCTTCGCTCGCCTCAGGAAAAGGCCCGTCAAGGGGGTAAGCGGGAGACACCGGTCTGCTGCCAGGGATGGTCTCAAGTCGGTGTGACTGTGCGGTACGCAATGCTGATAGGGTACTAGTTGGCTCCACTGTAGTAGGGATAGCAACATTCCAAGTCTCGAAACCGTCGGAGGGTCTACGTTCTGAGGTCGAGTCCGAGCGCGAACTCTCCTTTGATTGCTTCGGCGTGTTCTTTGTACTCTTGCCATGTCGGAGGAATTGCTGAACAGAGTTACGAACGCCAGACTTGATGCCCGTCGATTGATCGGAAACATCGGAAAATGTTGATACTGGTCGGTTGAAATTAGGTGTGTAGGGCGAGAGTGTGTTCAAGGAGAGAGCATGAGTCTTGTGCTCAGCAACGTCAACGTAACTTCGGAGGGGATCTGAGGTGAAGATGACAGAATCCGGCAACGAAGATCCTTGTCTTCTGTAGAGGATGCAGTAGACGCCAATGGAGATGAGTGAGAATGCCCACATTGCAAGAGCGGCAGCAACCATAGATCCAAGGTGCTCTGACGGACCATGTGTCTTGATGAGAGGTAGATTGTTGTACATCCAGCCGAGAACGTACATGGAAAGAATCATGGCGACGGTGAACGGCAACAGAATTGCAGTGGCTAGAGTCCATTTCCAAGATTGCAGATTGCGGGCAGTGCAAGTGTAAAAGACGACGAATACGAAAAGAATTGCGATCGCCAGTATGTCAAATACAGCAGCGGTCAATGCTTGCATATGTATAGGAGTAGGTACCAGTACCGAAGCTGCAAACAATGTAATGAAAGTGGCAAGGGCAGTGGTGGAGAAGCAGGCTGCGAGGCAGCTGAGAATGCATGCTGGGTCTCTTTGTATTAGAGCCATGGCGAAGAAGTTAGTGTCCCGTGAATGAGTGTTGTTTTAGCTAGAATGAGTGTTGTATGCCTCTTGAGGGTGTTCGATGAGACTGTTGGACCAGCAAGAGATCTTCTTTGGAGCAATGAAGATGGAAGAACAAGTATCAGTTGTTTCAGTTGTGCATGGAACCTCAATGCTTCTGTCAATGGCTGATGATATGCTGTATCCAGGTTCGGGGTGCTCTTGACGTTTGGAATGTCCCTCGAGGCTGTAGATGTTGAACGGATAACGAAGGCAGGGAAGAAGAGGTGAAACGGTGATCGTAAGCTGGACGAGAAACGAAGATGCAGGATGACACGAGATTGATTATGTGCGCAAGCCTCGAGCCTCAAGCATGAACGTTGTGTGGTGTATGCAGCCAAGGATTTTCGGTCGTCGGGGATGTACGCTAGAATATCATACCGAGCCCTTGCACGGTTTCATGCATGAAATTGATAGTGATCCGGGGGAGTGGTGATGATCAAGACAAAAAAAGAAAGACAAAAGGCCTGAAAGGCAGAGGATGGACGGAGTATATGTAAGGAGAGTCACTGCGGGCAAGGATGGAGATGCTCATCTAAATTTTTCCAAGGATGATCACATAGAAGGCGGCAGCAAGCCATCAACACACGCTCGGTTGTTGTTTGCGATCATCAACAAGGTCTTTCCGGATTGCGCGCCTGTGTAATCCGGGTTCTGGGGGATGACCATGCCGTGGTTAGCAATCGGCGGCGGCATTTCGCTACCAAACGCCATGGTTGAGCATGGGGGACGCGCTCAGCCGCGAACTTGACCTCTTCTAGATGGCGAGCATTGAGCAATCGACCGTCCCAGTCCGGTGCCCAGAATACAGACGGCGCGAGACAAGTGCAGCTGCGAGTTGCCGCGCTTTTATTATTTTGAACTTTGTGTTGCATGCAGGAGAGAGGGGGAGTCTTGAGATGACACGAGAGGCGCTGGTAGAGAGCTGCCGTCAAACATGTCGGCGAGGACGAAGCTTCTGAGCAGTCATCGGTCAGCTTTGACAGGTCTGAGGTGGGGCTGCCTCGCAAAGCCAAATCGCGGGTTGCGGGCAATCGAAATTGCAACACACAAAGGCTTGTGCGATACACGGAAAAATAGTAATAATGCATAGTGGTGCAAGATGTACGACAACATCTGGTTATTATTGCGAAGCTCACGACGTGCAATATCGATATACTGATCGACGTCACAGAGGATCCTTAGATTGACAAGCTTCTTGAAACCGCAAGGCCGTCCATTCGAGAACGAATGATGAGGATGACGCTCAAGGAGTGCGATAGCAGTTGTTGCTGAGGAGGGGCCTTAAGGTGGTACGAAGTCTTGGAGGTTTTTTCTCTTCCTAGTCGCACGTGCAGTAGAGTGGAGGCCTTGACTAGTTGGCACGACTGGCTCGGCTTGCATGATGGAGTCTGGAAACATTCTCATGAAGCTATGCAAAGTAGGGATAAGAAGCGGAATTCCGATGTTACTGCCTTCTTGTGCCTGTACAAGTTGTGGTGCGGTGATTGGACATGATCAGAAAGCATAAACTTAGCAGCATATTGTTGCATCCACTGAGAGAAAGTCATCTCAGATATCCAGGGGTGCTCTCCACCTCATGCATCAAGTGTCTGGTCTCTGGGCCCTCCGCATGGCAATAGTATCGTGTATTCGCGTTACACGGCTCTGCACGCGCTGGGTCGAGCATATCAGGAAGTGAGGGGGCGATGAGGACCAAGAAGGACCAATAAGGATTGGAAGACAGTTGAAGACAAGAAGGATTGAGCGCGGGAGAGACGGAAGTGGCTAGAAATCACTGATTGCGACGACGCGAGACTGTCTGGGCTCGGTCATCAGGTAGAGAAACGCAGAGCATGTCAGACTGTGAAAGCTGTTGCAGAAGAGTGAAAGGTGATGAAGTGCCAAGCGATTCTGTATGACGCTCTGCGGGCGGCTTTCTCGAAGCTCAACCCTCGTGTCCAGCTTGCCACACTCTTCAAACAACTCCCACTTCTATCACTCTTGTCAACTCTCTTTGGATCTGTCGAATCCGAACTCCACAAATCAAATCACCAAAAACAACAAAGACAAGAAACAGCACGATGAAGTTGACATTCAGTAAGTGCTCTGCAAAAGTCGTGCCTCATCCTCAGAAGCGCCCCCACTAACAGACACCTCAGAGGATCTCAAGCAGCAGAAGTTCGTTATCGAGGCCGAGCCTTCGGAGACCGTACGCTTTTCCATCTTACAACATCAACACACGCCTTGAACTAACTCTTCTCAGATCGGCGAAGTCAAGTCAAAGATCTCGTCCGAGAAGGGCTGGGAGCCGTCGACACAGAAGCTCATCTACTCGGGTAAGATCTTGCAAGACGACAAGACAGTTGAGTCGTACAAGATCGAGGAGAAGGGTTTCATCGTCTGCATGACGTCCAAGGTATGTCTTCTCCCCCAAATTCGCTTCTCAAAAGACAGGCGCCTAACACGTAACAAAGCCCAAGGCTGCTCCTTCGAAACCCTCAGCGCCCGCAACCCCAGCTCCTGCCGCCCAGGCCGCAACTCCTGCTGCTCCTCAAGCACCGACCTCGTCTTCTACCTCCACCTCTGCTCCCGTCCCTGCTACCCCCTCTCCCGCCGCCGCAAATGAAGGTGGCCGCTTCAACGATCCTTCAGCGCTCACCCTTGGCGAGGAGCGCGCTTCGGCCATCTCCAACATGGAGGCTATGGGTTTCCCTCGCGCCGATATCGACCGCGCCATGCGCGCTGCTTTCTTCAACCCTGACCGCGCCGTCGAGTACCTTCTGAACGGCATCCCCGAGAGTGCTCTGCGTGAGCAGGAGCAGCAACAGCAGAACCAGCAAGCCGCTCCCAGACAAAGTCAGACCCCTTCCTCAGCCCCCGCTGCTGCGCAACCTACTGGTGGTGAAGCAGAGGGTGTAAATTTGTTCGAGGCCGCCGCTCAGGCTGGTCAAGGCGGTGGTCGTGGAGCCGCCCGCGCAGCTCAACCCGCTCAGGGTGCCGAAACTGGACTTGGTGCAGGTGGTGATCCTCTGGAGTTCCTTAGAAACAATCCCCAGTTCCAGCAACTTCGCCAGCTCGTTCAGGCTCAGCCTCAGATGCTGGAGCCTATCCTCCAGCAAGTTGCTGCTGGTAACCCCCAGATCGCACAGCTCATCGGCCAAAATCCCGAAGCCTTCATGTCGCTTCTCGCTGAGGATGTTGACGACGATGCCGCTCTGCCCGCCGGTGCCCAGGCCATCAGCGTTACTGAGGAGGAGAGAGAGGCTATCGAGAGAGTGAGTCGCCTTTCGTCTATATTTCTCTTCGTCTGCTAACTTACTCAATAGCTCTGCCGTCTTGGTTTCGAAAGAGACCTTGTCATCCAGGCCTACTTCGCATGTGACAAGAACGAGGAGCTCGCAGCCAACTTCCTCTTCGATCAACCAGAGGACCCTGAGGAGCAATAAAATTGTCGCCTAGACAGAGTAGGATGATATCCCGGCCGTTCTTGCAGTCAAGGCGGCCATACACGATGGTCACGACGCTTTTGCTTTTCTAATTCACATTGTCCAAAAGGACTCGGTACATAGCGCGGAGAAATTGATTTCGCTCATCTCAAGTGCTACTATTGTGTTGGATAACGTTTTGAAGCTGCCTTCTATTTCGGTTTTGAATGGTTGTTGACAGCTTCGAGTCATTACCAGAAATCACATTTCGAGTTCTTTTCTTCAACGAGTGAATTATGTGGTGTGCCTGTCGTTCACTCAGCTTTTGGGGCTAGGACAATGCACA
This sequence comes from Aureobasidium lini, assembly GCA_022813425.1. Taxonomy (NCBI): domain Eukaryota; kingdom Fungi; phylum Ascomycota; class Dothideomycetes; order Dothideales; family Saccotheciaceae; genus Aureobasidium; species Aureobasidium lini. Next base: position 68,840 of record JAKLML010000055.1, read on the forward strand.
ATAGGAACATGTCAGCCAGAGCCTGTTGTTGTCTCCGTCCTGTGCTAAATCAAAGCATACATGCAGCTGTAAACAACATACGTTGATGTTCTGAAATAGGTGTAGCCGTGAGAAGAAAGCAATTGCTCGACGCCTCCGGTGGATATACAACTGATACGGGAAAGTGTTTTGTGACTCTAAAACCGCCGGCTCGTTTACCACAGCAGACAGGAAGGTTGGAAAATGCGGTATGCAGAGAGCCGTTTTTGCATTTATCTCCTTTGAATGCTCGAAGCACTCTCGGGCCACGTCGAGAAGCCCGGGTGGAGCCGTCGGCTTTCGAGATGTCGCGCTAGTGAGCGAGGCGTCATATGATTGGTCGGACGTAACTCGCTTTGGAGGCTCAAGGTGTGTGTGTCCAAGTGAGAAGACTTCGATATGTTATTCATGATCAAAGACCTTTCGAGAGTCGATCGACTTCGCTCCTTCATCATTTCGTGCTCTTACCCATATAGGTCCTTTTTGTATTTTCAACAGCCGCGTTGCCCGTTCTGAAGACCGTCTTTTCTGAAGGCGATCAAGTTTTGCACAAAAGCAACATCATCTCGACCAACCTGACCATACGAGGTGAGTAAATCTTGCAATGCACCAACATCAATGTCGCTTCGTCTCTTAATCGACGTTCACTCGACACCTTGATTCGACAGTCTTGTTTCACTCAAGACTGCCTGCCAATCACTTTATCTACACCCTCCGGCCTCCGTGTTGCTGCAAGCTGTAATTACACCCAACAGCACACGAATGTGCTTTGGCTCCAACTTCATCCACTAAACACATTATTTTCACAAAACGTGTATACCGCTCAGGACAATAGCTGCTAGGGTGTCTACCATCTATATTTCTGACACCGAGTCTAGCAGAGAGCTTCTACGTCACATCAACTCAGCCGAGCAAACTCTGGTCAAGCCTCTCGTTCTTCTTTCTCCGTAAGTGTTTCCAAAATTTCTTTTGAACATCTCAGTAATCCAAAATGATGGTAGCCTGCGGCCACGATGGAGCTCAGACGGAAACGAGCTGCCACGCCGCAGAAGCCATCGCGCCTGCAGCCTACAGAACCTTTACATATGACTACGCGTGCCGCTTCGAAGGCTGCTTCTTCAAACGGTGGATCCAGCCGTCGCGGTTCCCTCTACTCCAATGGTCAAATTAGTCCAATGACTGGTTTCGACAATGAAGGCGAGAGATATCCTAAAAGAAGGAGAGTCTCAACCGCTTCCAAGTCGACGCCCACTGGGGCTACCTATGCCTCTCAGTCGTCTTCCTCGAGGCCGTCCACGAGGAGTATGTCTGGTGGTAACCTTCATCCAATTGCCGAATCATCGCCAGTTCCTCGCAGAAAGAGGAAGCGCACATCAGACGTTACAGCCGAGAACATTTCAGTAGCACAACCTATCAAAGGTAGGACTGAATTTGAGCGTGCTCTGATTTCCCCTACCAAGAAGCAACCATCTAGGAAGGCCAAACGTTCTTCAGCCTCGTCTCAAGAACAGGAAACCGCTGAGGATGATTCCGGTAGTGGTGAGGAAGAGGCTGCTGAAGATGATCTAGATGACACTGTGGAATCTCTCGAAGTACCACAATCTTCAGCAGATGGTTCAGGAGAGGATGCGCGCAATCATGACACAGAAGGGAAGATGAACGGCATGGCGAACGCCCACATCGAGGATGCCAGTATCCAAGACGCAAATGTCTCTATGGACGGCGACCGAGAAGCGTCAGATCAGCAGCAACCTCAACCCACTCAACCAGAAGAGGCTACAGAGCGGTCTGGAGATACCCAGGCTGAAGAAGATGATGCGCAGATATCTATGGACATACAGAATGGTGACCACGAAGCTGAACAAGACGAAGATGATGTTCAAGGAGAGTCCGATGTAGACGAAGACATGGATGTTTCACGCGACGAACTGAGCCTCCCCAAACAACTTGGCATCGCGACGCTTGACCCTACGCCTATGGTTTCGGCCACAGCATCTCCTACAGGCTCAAATCAGGACTCTACCGTAGATCAAGAATCTCCTACGAAGCAACTGACCTCTGTACCTCTGGGAGAGGCGCCGACCGCTAGTCAAGATGGTGACAAGCCTGTCAAACGCCTACCAGGAAGACGCAGAGCACCTCATGCCAATCCAAAGGTCGAGGCTGCTTTGCGTAGACAACTGCATCTGAGAATGGCATATCGAGCAGTGGCCAAGAACTTGAAGCCGATCTTGGCTGAGTTATCAAAGCGAAGTCTAAGCAATATTCACAAAGACCCTGAATCGCACACGACATTCTCAGAGTACCCTGTCGTCAAAGAGAGTCTCAACGATCATTTTGAGGAACGCCTTGCTTGGATACAGACACAAAAAGATCTGAACAAACAGAGGCTCGATCAAATACTTCGAGAGCAGACAGAAATGCGAAAAAGAAACTACGAGGTAAGCACAGTTCCTCGAAGTCATATCTCATGGCCATTGATTGACTTGCGATATAGCATGTTGCACGAGATATCAAGGAGGATATGATTGTTCGCTTGCAGCGCGACTTTCTCAACACGTTGCGTCAGCAGCAGCAAGCTGAGGACGACGAATACAGTGATGATGAGGTATGTGCATTAAATTTTACCAAACCATCGCATCTATCTGACTCAGTACCCAGGGCGACGACGTTGTTCCTTCGCTTCGACGTGTCACCGCTAAAGGTGCACTCAAGGGTATATTGGGCCCAGAGTACCACTGGCGAAGCCGACCTGCACTTGAGACAGAACGACTATTCGATGAGATGTACGATCGTCGTGAAGTGGCGCATGAGCACTATCAGCACGATAAGAGGTCCGCTCTAGAAGATCCAAGGCCATTCACTACCTTCGACCCCATCGTTAGGGACGCTGCGGAAGCTCAACAAAAAATGAAGGGCCTTCTTGCCGCTCTGGGAGAAGCTGCAGAAGATGTCGCAAAGCCACCTCCTGTCCCGATTGTCGAAGCCCCAGCAGCAATTCCAATCATACCAAACGACGAGGCTCTAGGACTTTTGATGCTGGCCGAGGCATCAACAACTCCCAATATCATGCCGGATAACATCTCGATGGCCCAAACTGAACCACCGATAGATGTACCTTCGCGGCAAGACAATCTCAGTGTACCAAGACCTAGTATGTCACGAGCGCAGAGTCTTGCTACTTCTGCGCCTACAGCCGATACCACGACCAAGCCTCTCGAGGAACTAGCCACCGAGCAGCGCCCTCCCACTACGGTTCCTATCAGCTTCAGTCAAGCTGTACTCGAGCCATCCACGACGCAGACTGCTCCTCTGTTCCCTCGAGCTGCACAGCCTGAGCAGCAAGAGCATAGACCTCAATCAGGACTTCCACAACTTCCACAGCTTCCATCCATCGGCCAAGTGGTGGCATCTCAATCCCAAGCAGATACATTGTCGCAGACTGTAGCTGCGTCTGTGCCACTATCAACTCCAACACTATCCAAACCTCCACCTAACGACTTTTGGTCGAGTCTCGCTGTGGGCAACGTGAAGACTGACTCACAAGGCAAAGCTGAGTTTGCTCCTAAACCAGCTATGAAGCAGCCGTCTCAACAGCCGCCTCAGCAAACATCGAGATCCGAGATGCCAGTCAGTAGTGGTGCAGACAACACAAAGCCTGAAGAGAGAAATTCTCGACCATCGTTGCCCGGTGCTTCTACTACTCTTGAACCGTTGCATCAGAGGTTGAGAAGTACTTCTGATTCTTTCGGCCCATTGCTCGATCGCCTAAGCGATCTCGACGGTCCAAAGCCCCGGAAGATGCCTGCACCTAAGAAGTCTCTGTATGGGCCTTGGCCTCGTAGCAGAAATTATAATCCTCTGGATAGAAGACCAAGTTCTACCACCACAGCGCCGCAACCGAGCTTACCCGGTATCAACCCAAGACCCTCAAGTGGTTTCAACGGATCCGGACCTGGACCTGGACCTTACAGCACATCAGAGTCTCGACACACAAGTTATGCACCAGCTCCTCCGCCTCCAATGTCGGGATTCCCTACCACTTCTGCAGCTCCATATGGTCCAAATCCGATGTATGGAGCAGCTCCGCCGCCTCCGTATGCCTACGAGCAACGCGGTCCATACCCACCAATGGCAACGTACGCACCACCAAGCGGTTTCCCAGGACTACCGGGAGCACCCATGCAACAAGGTCAAGGGCCCCCTCCGTTCTACGGTGGTCCACATGGGCTGCCGCCTCCACCTCAGCAACAAGGTGGCTATGGCCCACCGGCGATAACATCTCGACCTCCACCAACACCACCAGCTTATGGACCCCAGTATGGGGGGCAGCCCATACTACCAGCCAGTCATGATGCTCGATATGGGCCTAACGGGGCGCCAGCTTCCAACAATGCGGGGCCAGCTTTTGCACAGTATCAGCAACACGATGGAAGAAGAAGACGTAATCAGAGTCTTGGTCATAGAGAGTTCCAGCACTACCATGGACCGCGATGATTGAAGGTATTGATGGAAGAATAGCGACGGCATGCAAGCTCGTTGATGGCATGACCGTTACACTTGGTAGACATAGTGATCTTGACTACAAGCAAGAAAAGAAGTCTTATTTGAGAGTACAAACGATTCGTGAAAGTCGTTCAGATATTTTGACAATGATTCAACGAGATGGTTCCAAGTCACCAGGCTGTCCCATAAAGTCGTTCGTGAAGAGCATCAACAGCAACTGGGAGCTGAGGCGGCCAATGGAGTAGATGTTCTAGAAGGGTGAGTCAAGATGGTAGATGGAATAGGCGGCTCTGATTGGCCAGGTTTGCTTGAGTCAAACCAGGCGTCCGAAAAGAGGAAAGCGCGGGCGGCGAGCTTTCCCTGACGTCCTTGGTACAAATTGCGGGCAAAAGAACATGTGAGAGAATTGCAAGAAGCAAGAAGCCCACCCTCTGTCTTTTGCCTGCACATCCAATCAACCACCACACTTTCGCCCAACTTATACTCTTTCACCAGAAACAACACTCACGACTACCGACTAACTCAACCAATCATGGCTGTCCGCGCTCAATTCGAAAACTCCAACGAGTAAGCAAGAAAATCGACCGAAGATGGAAAATGGGGCGCAAGCATGCTAACCAATGCCCCAGGGTTGGTGTCTTCTCTACCCTCACAAACTCTTACGCCCTCGTTGCTGTCGGTGCATCCGAGAACTTCTACAGGTAAGAACAAGAGAAAGACAAATGCGCAAAGAGATGAACTAACGCGCGTCGCAGTGTCTTCGAGGCCGAACTCCAGGACGTTATTCCCATCTGCCACACCACCATCGCCGGCACTCGCATCATTGGTCGCCTCACAGCCGGTAACCGCAGAGGTCTCCTCGTCCCCACCAGCACATCAGACCAAGAGCTGCAACACTTGCGCAACAGCATACCCGACGATGTCAAGATCCAGCGCATCGAGGAGCGCCTGTCCGCACTCGGCAACGTCATTTGCTGCAACGACCACGTCGCCCTTGTCCACCCCGATCTGGAGCGCGAGACCGAGGAGATCATTGCCGATGTTTTGGGTGTCGAGGTTTTCAGACAGACAATCGCCGACAACGTCCTTGTCGGTTCCTACATGAGCTTGAGCAACGCTGGTGGTATTGTCCACCCCAAGACCAGCATCCAGGACCAGGATGAGTTGAGTTCGCTTCTCCAGGTTCCTCTCGTTGCCGGTTCCGTCAACAGAGGTTCGCCCGTCGTCGGTGCCGGTATGGTCGTCAACGATTGGATGGCCGTCACCGGTCTGGATACCACTGCCACCGAGCTCAGCGTTGTCGAGTCCATCTTCAAGCTTGGCGAGGGCATGGGTCCCTCGGCCATCAATACCACCAACAAAGACACCATGGTCGAGTCCTTCTACTAGACGCACATTCTGCTTGTCAAACCACCAAAAAAGAACTTTCTCGGTTTCATCGGCTTCTCATTCGAATCTATACGCGTTCCTGCGTTCGGTCCATGGCCTTCGTCTTGGTTGCGCCCGACATGCCCAGTGCGCGCACGCAACAGGCAAGACCGGCCCTCACGCCACAGACGGCCACCTCACAGAGTGGTGCGAAAGGAATTTGCTGCGGCGGGAAAGAGGAAAAAGGACGCGTTGACATGAGAGTTGTGGACACCGTACACGCTCGCCTACTAGATACCCTTTTCGAGATCAGACAAAAGGCTGGCTTCGATCTCCTCTTGAGATCTTTGCATATATTTGACTTTTATGACCTCTCGCATTGTATCGTTCCCTTATTCTCCCTCTCTGACCTAACAGACGTGCTTTCAAGCTGTCGGCATTCAAAATCGTGATGATCCATTCGTATCTCCGAGTTGGAGTGACTGCCGTTCCGACCATGACAGCTCGCTGTACTCATCACCCTGTCTTGAAACATCAAATGGCGACTATGCCATCCGCGAATTCGCAAAGTGTTTCTAAGATGTACTTTTCTACTCTCTGTTATATACGCTCTGATGGGCGCGAGCTTTTGAGATCACAGTGTCATGTTGTCGTCGACAATCCACGTTTTTCTCTTTTTCCAGGCTTCGTTTCAGAAATGCTCACTTCTCTCCATTACCTTTTCCTCGGACCTCCTGCAAAGATTGAGGTTGCAACTTTCCGATTCGAGTATCATGATATCCTGGCATCTGGAGAGGCTATACAGATCAACTCCATTACTTGGGACCACTCGAGACCATAATCTTGGATACTGAAACGAAGTGATTGGGCTATCACGGATTAAGCAATCATACCAAGCCCCTTTAGCTCAGTTGGTAGAGCGCGGCACTAGTAATGCCGAGGTCACCGGTTCGACTCCGTTAGGGGGCATTGATTTCCTCTTTTGTCTGATCGATGCTCAGATATCATCTTTTTTGTTCCACAGTGCTGTTAGCGTTGCTGCAATTTTTCAGGGGTAGAGGTGGACAAATGGATGCGTTGCAAGCAAGAACTTTCAATTTCTGTGAAGGGAAGAAAAGCAATATCTAGAAGTAATACCAATTGAATCAAGAAAACCATGCTATGCTATTTTGTTCCTTCCCTGTCTGCAACCTCTCCTTCTTCCCTGTATCTTGTCTCATATCGGAGATGACCCCTCTTACTCATCCCTAGGGAACTCATCCGTCAACTTCAGAGCAGCCTTGACGTTCATACTTAACAACTCCTGAATGAGCAACTTGGCGGCGTATGGCAAAGTCATCCTCACAACACCTCTGGAGGACTGACAGCTCTGGCACCAATTCTGGTAACCCATCATACCGCAAGTCTCGCAGACGTCAACTTCATGGGCATCAGAAGACAACATCAGACGTTCAAGCAGCAGCTGAGAAGCACCATACGCGATAAGACAATCACGTTCCATTTCTCCCAAACGCAGACCACCTTGACGCGAACGACCTTCTGTGGGTTGGCGGGTAAGAATAGCGCGAGGACCGGTAGCACGAGAGTGCATCTTATCCTGCACCATATGCTTGAGTTTCTGGTAGTAGATGGGGCCCATGAAGACGTAGGCAGGTAGAGATTCACCAGTGATACCAGAGGTCAAGTGATCCTTGCCCGAGTAACTGAAGCCATGAGAGATGAGGATATCACCCATGTCTTCGACTTTGCTGCCGCCGAAAGCAGTACCGTATTCATGGCCACCACGCAGAATTCCTGCTTTTCCGGACAGGAGTTCAAGCATTTTGCCCACGGTCATACGACTAGGAAAACCGTGGGGGTTCATGATGATGTCGGGACAGATACCCATATCGTTGAACGGCATATCTGTTTGTTCGGCAAGAAGACCAGTGACACCTTTTTGACCGTGACGAGAGGAGAACTTGTCACCAATCTCTGGACGGCGAGTTTGGCGAGTTTGGATCTTAATGATGGGTGTGTTGGATTCGTTGGCGCTGATCATGACTTTGTCGGCATAGGCTGGGTCGGGAAGTTTGTAGGACATGTGTTGAGGTGCCCAGCCGGCGTTTGTGGTGTTCATGCCTTGGTTGACTGGTGTTTCCTTGAGCATGTAGCATTCGCCTGACTCCATTTCTGCGCCGACTTCGATAAGACCATCGTTGCCAATCTTCTTGTGACGAGGGTTCGAGGGATCACGGTCGCCGATGCGGTCGGTCTGACCGTTCTGGTATTGCTTCAATGGCATGCTGACCTTCTTGAATACCTGACAGCGTCCGAAACCACGATCGCAAGAGGCTTTATTCAGAACCAGAGCATCCTCAATATCGTAACCAGAGTATGACATGACAGCAACCATGGCGTTTTGGCCTGCAGGAAGTTTGTCGTACTTGATGAGTTCGATCGTTCTGCTCTTGACCATGGGCTTTTGCGGGTAGACCATGAGGTAAAGAAGCGTATCGATTCTTGTGAGTTGATTGTATGCAATAGCACCAATGGCTTGTTTACCCATAGCGCATTGGTAGGTGTTACGAGGAGACTGGTTGTGGTGAGGATAGGGAATAAGACCAGCAACGGCACCGAGGATGGTGAAGGGCTCAATCTCGAGATGTGTAGTGTGCTGGTTGATATCATGTTCGTAGACTGCGATGTTACAGTCGTTCTCTTCGTTGACATCGAGGTACTCGACAAGTCCACGTGAAAGGAAATCATCAAACTCGAGTGTGCCCTTGCGGAGAGATTCGAGGTATCGTGTCGTGACCTTTGACTTGCCCTTCTCGACAATGATGAGTGGTCGGACGATACGACCTTCATCGGTTGCAATATGTACACCATTATGGTGGTGGTTGATGTAGATGCTGACGAACTCAGAGATTCTTCCCATGCGACGGAATCTGCGGAAGGCGATCAGGAAACGCTTGGGCTCGCGAGTCAAGGCCACAGGTGTACCGTTGAGGAAGATGATGTAGGCACCATCGGCGTAGAGCTCGGTACCGCTTGCAGATGTCACATCCTCGGCACCAAGCACGAAGATCATCTTGCGTACAGGATCTTCTTCGTCCATCGTGGTGATATGTGTCATCAAAGCCAAGTTCTTGACCAGACCACAAGCCTCACCTTCGGGAGTATCTGAAGTACAAAGCATACCGAATTGAGAGGGCTGTAGCGCACGAGGACCAGAGACTTTTCTAGTCTTCTCGAATTGAGAGGAGATTCTGGTCATCATACCAAGAGCGGCGATGAAACTCAGACGACTCAAAACGTGAGTGACACCAGCTCGGTCCATGCGGAAACGCTTCAATGTCCAATTACCAGTTGAGATGGCACGCTCCAGACCTTGCGTGATTCGAGATTCGTGCATCGTGATGTAATCGGCAGGGTTAAACGCGCGAGTTCTGTTCGGTTTCCTCAAGACCTTGTCCCAACTTTGCTTGATGAGCTTGTTGAAGTCCTTGAACAAATCTTCGAACAACAGAGCCATCATTGATCCTGAGAGTTCCAGACGCTTGTTACCAAGGTAGTCTCGGTCGTCGATGAGTTTCGGATCGTGCATACACATAATGACTCTGCGGACCATGAAAGCAATATAGAGAGCCTTTGGTCGGAAGTTCATGGCTGTCACGCCAACGTGAGGAATGATTGTGTTGGACAGCTTCTCGACAGCGTTTTGCTTGTTCGTCTTCTTGGGCACACCATATTGACCAAATCTCTCTGGTCTTAGGCGTGCACCAACATATTCGAGGGCTTGTTCTTGGGTGGACACTCCTGAGCGAGCGGCCTCTTCAAGGTTGACAGAAAACTCATCCTGATACACCGCGTCGTCGCCAGCGACTAGAAGCATTATTTCGTGGTCTGACTGAACACCCATGGCTCGCAGAGCGATCGCGACGGGAATGTCCTCGGTAAGAGAGTTGTGCTTGAGAACGATCAGTCCCTTCTTGAGAAGAACATAAGTCTTGGTTTTGACGTTTGCAGTGTGACTGGTGACGGAGGCCTGAATGATTCCCTTGAACATTTCCACAATGACACGGTTCTTGCTGAGCTGCTCCTGGACCAGAATGACCTTTTCTTGACCGCGGACAACAAAGTAACCACCAGGATCGACGGCGCATTCGTTGAGCAAGCCCATTTCCTTTTCTGACCGGCCAGACAAGACGCACTTGTTACTCCTCAACATGACAGGCATTCTTCCGATGTACACGTTACGTTCCATCTTCAGACCATTCTGCGATCTGGCTTCAAAGTTGACGTAGATTGGAGCCGAGTATGTCAGATCGCGCAGGCGACACTCGTTGGGCGTGATGCCAGGACCAGAGAGACCAGGTACCGTACTATGGCGGTCTTCAACACGTTCCGGCTTGCCAATACGGATGTCAGTGTATCTGATGAACATGTTAGGGTCAACATCGCTATGGACAGTGGCGTTGGCGCGAAGAATGGTCTTGAGCTCGGTGTCGACAAAGAAGTTGTAAGAGTCGATGTGTTGTTTCACCAGACCTTTGACCTTGAGGAAAGCTGGCAGGAGATTCCATTTGTCCTGATTTGATTAGCTCTTCTAGTCTGTTGTGTTTCCAGGAGAAGAGCGACTCACCCTTGCTGTGTTGATGGGATCAGTCAAGCCTTTGCCGTAATAGAAAGGTTCAAGCAGAGTATCAGACTGCGAAAGATTAGCGATTATGAGCCAAAAAGATAGAACAATGTTCTCACAGGATCGGTGGAATGAGAATGCCGCCTCTTTCTAACCGGTGGTGGCATGGCCGTGGCATCCTGTGCTGGGGTTTCGCCATCTGCTGGCGCTTGTGGTTGCGAGTTAACATTGGATGCTGCTGGTGTTATATTTGCTGCAGCCGGTGCCTTCCTCGTCTGAGCCTGCAGATCGTTAGTAGTGCATCGAAGTGATAGCTAGATCTCATTGTGATGTTACCTTTGGCGGAGCGACGCGAGCCTTGGGAGGCATTTTCACAGGTAGCGACAAGATTTAGCGCGCAAAAGCAGGATCAACCACAGAAACGAAGTGCTCTCGCCGAAGCACAAGGTGCTCGATTGGCGATGCAAAGCTTTCGATGCGATAGACCAGTCACGAAAAAAAGTGGCGGGGTCAAAAGTTGTATGCGCCTCTGTCAAGATCGCGGAAACTGCGTTGCTATCGCGCCGTACCGGGACTACAACTTGCAGCACCTCAAAGATACAATGTTCTTCTTTTTCAGAAGATTGAGAGGACTATTCGATAGCAGTACGCGCCTACGAGTGAGAGTTGTTCACGGTCGAGTTTGCCTTTTGGATTGTTCTCGAGATTCTTCTGGGTCAAAGCTGCGACCGGAAGACGGAAAGCCAGCCCTCGGCAGACAAGCCGAGGGCGTTGGACAATCGCGCCAAGCTGGCCAGGGTCTCTCAGATGGCAACCTTGGTTAAATGCGATATCTGCTCGAGTAAACCTGTCCAGCTAGCAGTATCATTGTAGGGATGTCATTCGAAAAGTCACCAAGTGCACAGCATATCCAACGAGAGATACAGCTAACGATTACCAGAATTTCGTGAGGTCAGAAATGAGGAAGTCGCTGTCTCGCCGAGCGATGTGCATGGTCTTGATCAGAATCGCGATCACTGACAATTCTAGAATATTGTCTAGTACCTGTAAATACAGACTCCTAAGTTGAGTATAATCCACCAATCCCACCTGCCAGTTCGGGTAAGAAGTCTCAGGCAATACGACACTGCCACGGGATTGTATTGTTGCATGGCAATGGAGCCTAGGACTGAACCTCGGAATGTTGGGCGATGGCCTAAGAGGCAGATCAAGTCTAGACGGCTCGTGAAGCTGCACGTGTACAGACAGCAAACACTCGTGATAGCGAGATTGAAAAGCACGGTCTTGTTCGGGGGAGAGGTAGCGGGATATGACGAAAAGTAGGTCAGCAAACCGGCGGGCTTCTGCCCTGCATGACCCTGCGGAAAAGGCAAAGAACAGGTGGGAGATGATTCGAGGATGGTCCAAGTGGCACGTTCGTGGCAGCAAAAGAAAGGGCAGTCGGATGTTCCTGGAGTCTGACCTGTCGCGACTCGCGAGGGTTGAACTCTTGGAGAAGGATGGATGCATGCAAGCACGCTTGGGCCTTAACCGCGGCGTGTGAAACTCAACCGGCGGCGAGGCTTGATGCTTTCTCCACAGTTGGCTGGCAGTGGACCTGAGGCTTCGGACAAGCAGAGCTTCTTCTTTCTCTCCGTCGTTCATTCTTACCGCGCGTGGTGTATGATTGGAAGTGTGTTTTTGTATTGTACTGCTTGAGCGCGAGACCTGCCTTGTATGTACGAGTTGAGACGGCCTCACCCTCTCCATCCCGGCCAGAGTCGCTCTTCCTGGACCCCTTGATCCAAAGCGCCTACCCCCACATTCAAGTCACCGCCTGTTTGAGTAATAGCCATACCTGACATGTGTCTACGAGTCGCACCACTGACCAGTCCAGCAGGAGGACTCGTATCGTATCAGCATGGCTTTCTCCAAAGGCCTCTCAGACAGACCCGACGGCGCTCTCTTGTACCGCCCTCATCAGTCGCCGCGAGAAGATGCGCCCTACCCAACATCAGCTACCACTTTTCCCTCGCCACTATCGCCTTTGCGGAATCTCAGTCTGGCTGCTACTGCTGCAGAGGGTCGCGGAAGCCTGCAACGTCGCTTTACCACGAATGCCTTGCCTACCTTATCGCCTATCGCTCAGCAGCGACGTCAGGCTGCCGATCCCGCCATGACGGTGAGCCTATTTCCTATATCTTCCATGAAAGAGGAGGATTGGGGTATACTACCATAGGGCTGTGTCGACCTATACCAAGCGGTCATGACCGCGTTGGGTTGACTTGCTGTTCTTGGTTACGGTTGCGACAGCGTGGTTGAGAAGATACCTCTGGTCAAAGAAGATATGCTGACTGAGTCTTTTTGCTGCAGGCCTTCAACAAGATTACTCCCGTAAGTCTGCGTCCCGAAATATGGTTCTGATGCCTCCCCCGGTCGACCTTTACGTCCAATACTCCATGTTTTTGGTCGGGAGTTTCGTCCTGGGCTTTAGTCGTTGACGCTCGTTGTTTCTCTCTCGTGACTTTCCAAGACATGTCGCACTTCTGTCAGAATCTGGGCCCACTGCTTCGTTTACCCTTCTGCCATATCTTGTTGTGTATTTTGCCTTCCCACCTCTAGACAGAGCGAATCGTCGTTATGCATAGCCATTCGGGATCTTACATTCCTGACACAACCGGTACTAATATCTCGCAGACAGAGAGGAAAACTCGTCAATACGAAGAACTTCTTGCTCAGCAACGTCGTATCCAGGCACAGATGGCCATGATTGACCCGGAAACTCGTCGTGAGGTCGACGAGCAACAAAAGTTGGAGCAGGACATCACCATGTTCACAACTGGACACTTGAGCGAGCCCACCACGCCACCAGATTACTATAGCTCGGTCAACCGTGTACACAGCGCTCGTCTGTCTACTGCTAGTATGGCATCGCCTCCTGGTTTCCCGACTCGTCCCAGTCGTTCAGGCTCGCAACTTACATCTCCCCATGCAGCCTTCTCTAGGCCTGTCACCTCTCATACTCACACGTCATCTATTCCTTCCAGATCAGTGCCCGCTTCGCGCCGTGGCTCAGACGAAGATGAGGAGGAGAACGCTTATTCATTCGCGGACATCAATCACCGCGCCGCAGCCAAGTATGTACAAATCTCCTTCTTATTCATCAGCTATTGTCCCAAGTCCTGCTTTCACACTTCACCTCCCTCCTTCCGCATACCATTGGAAGTAAGCGTGCTTCAATGGTTCCCTTCAATACGAGTGGTCAATTGTCTCATTAAACTCGACAATACCGCCCAAAGCTATTCACTCCTTCCTTTCCAACAATTATAAAGTACCTCACCCACCTCCTACTCTCCCTCCCTCCTTCCTTCTACTACATCTTCTACTACTCCTTCCACCTCAACAAACCTTGGACTTGTTCATCATTTGTTACCTTCATCAGTGCTGGTCACTGTTCTTCTTCATCACCTTGTCGTACTCATACTTCGTCTCGAACACCACGATCTCTCGCACAACTTCGATCACACGATCTCAACTTTTGTTCTAACATCAATCACCAACAGCCTCAACCGCAACTCAATGCCTGTCAAGATGGCCGAACTTTCTTCCCTCCTTGGCTCTGTCAACACTACGGGCTTTCTGTTTGGCGACGAAGACGACCACAAGTCGACCCGTGTCCAGAACCAGGCCGCTTCTCCTGACGCAAACAACTACCTTCAGCTCCAAACCAGCAACGACAAGTTCCCTATCCTCGTTCGTCGTGACGGCGAGGGCATGCAGCTTTCCGCTTCTTCCGCAGCCATGGAACTGGCCCAGGCCCAGCAGAACGGCTCCGACAATCAGCTCATGACAGATCGTACCAACGCCTCCCGCACCAACAGACAGAGTCTTCCTCCCAGCGCCATGCGTCAGACTGGATACGGCGAGGCTGCCATGTCTCCTCTCAACGGTATCTTGACCGAGCTCAACACCGCAAAGAACACTGCCGCCAACAGACGATCTGTCGAAGTCAAGTTCAGTGGCCTTGCTACTTCCAAGCGTCCTGGTCTTTTGGCCTCACCCAAGGGTGTTGGCTCAAACGGCGTGCCCAAGCTGCAGGGCTCTTACTCGACCAACGACATTCCCACCTTGAAGAGCACAAACGCCGGCAACTTTTCCGACATCTCTGGCGCTGTTCAAAGCCCTCGCCCTGAGTTCATCTCTCCTGCTCGCCAGACCTCTGTCCTCGGCAACGGTCACCAGAACGGCTTCCACACTCCCTCTCGTCAGGAGCAGAACAAGCCCGAAGAACACTCCAGCGCCGCCTCGCAAAGATCTGGCCTCCAAGCCAGTGCTGCACCCTTCGGACCTTCAGTCGCTTCGCCTTCCTTCGAGCCTGCTCGCGCCTTCAACGCCATCACGAACGCCAACAGCAACGGCAACGGTCATTCAAGCCCTCCTTCCATGCAGAGCTACGGCAATGGAGCCTACTACGGCGGCTATGGTATGCAGATGTTGGGCAATGGCTTCAACCAGATGTACCTTGGCAACCAGGGTGGAGGTCAGTGGGCTAGCTCGCCCGGTCCCATGCCCGGCTTCCAGCACGGATTTGGTGGTGGTTATTCGCAGCAACTCTCTCAGCAGAGCCCCGCGCGCTACAACGACAGCCAGGCTCGCGTCATGCAACAACGCCGCAGCCAGAACGGAGAAGGTACGTGTTTCTTTCTCTCCACAAACAAAACAACAATTTTTGCTAACATGACTTCAGACAACTCACGCTACCTCAATGTCGATTTGCAGGATGTCGTTGGCGAGATCTATGGCCTTTGCAAGGATCAGCACGGCTGTCGTTACCTGCAGAAGAAGCTCGAAGAAGGCAATGCTGAGAACATCAGACTCATCTTCGAGGAGACCAACCCTCACATGATCGAGTTGATGACTGGTGAGTGACTTGTTCACACCTCTTTGACGTATGCTGACTCTTCCGCACAGACCCCTTTGGCAACTACCTCTGCCAGAAGCTCCTCGAGTACGCCAACGACGATCAGCGCACTGTTCTCATCCGCGCAGCCGCACCCTCTATGGTCAAGATTGCTCTCAACCAGCACGGTACTCGCGCTCTGCAGAAGATGATCGAGTTCATCTCGACCCCCGAGCAGATCGAGATCATCACCGAGGCTCTGAGATACGAAGTCGTTCCTCTTATCCAAGATCTCAACGGCAACCACGTCATCCAGAAGTGCCTCAACCATCTGTCCCCTGAGGACGCCCAGTTCATCTTTGACGCTGTTGGCACTAGCTGTGTCATTGTCGGCACTCACCGTCATGGCTGCTGTGTTCTCCAGCGCTGTATCGACCATGCTTCTGGCAACCAGAAGGGTCAGCTTGTTCAGCACATCACCATGAACGCCTTCACTCTTGTTCAGGACCCTTTCGGCAACTATGTTGTACAGTACATCCTCGACCTTGGTGAGCCTGCCTTCTCCGAGCCTCTCGCTGAGAGCTTCCTCGGCAACGTTGCAATCCTCTCCAGACAGAAGTTCAGTTCCAACGTCATCGAGAAGTCGATTCGCACTGGCAACGAGAACACCAGACGCGCTCTCATCAATGAGATTATGAACCCTGTTGATCTCGAGAAGCTTCTTCGTGACTCCTACGCCAACTATGTTGTCCAGACGGCCATGGACTACGCCGACCCTGAGACCAAGGCTCGTCTCATCGACAACATCCGTCCCATCCTTCACTCGATCCGTCACACTCCCTATGGCCGTCGCATCGCTGGCAAGATCCAGGACTACGACCAGCACCTCAACGGCCTCCCTGGCGCCATCTCTCCTCCCAGCACCATGACTCCTGGTCAAATCGGCTCGACTCCCTTCCGTACCAGCAGATCCAACACCGTGAGCTCATACACAAGCAACAGCCCTGTCGGTAACTCTGTCGGCAACTACGGCGCTTCCAGCATGGGCTCTCCCACCTCTCACCACCGTCACCATGGATCGATCAACAACATGCTCGCTCAGCCTGGCCAGCAGCAGTCCAACGGCTTCGGCCAGGGCTACCAGCAGTTCGGCCACGCTTCCCGTGCCTCTCGTTCGTCCAACATGGGCAATTACTGATCGAGTCTCGCGATTTGTTGAACAACGACTTCATCTTAGGGGTTCCACAACTGTACTTTTTACTTGGGATGTGTTGTTTTTTTGCATTAGTTTGCATAGCGCCATCCACGAACAAAATCAAAAGAAGGGGTTGAACATATGGGATGATCTTCGAACAGTTCAACTTCTTTTTTCGACACGAAGATACGACAAAGACATTACGGCCGCCTCCTCATAGAAGTCGAGCAGGGCACATGGGAAATTTTCTGCTACTACAAGCATCAGCGAAGGAAGCGAAGGAATCAGCAGGGCTAGCCTTGCCTTGCAGCGCATTTTCGGGCGATGTGTAACTAGCTTTTTTTCTTTCTATACAATTGGAGCTTGACATTGACACAAATGAGTTGGCTGCTATCTGAATCGTGACATAAACCACAGCTCAACACTGCTTCCAATTCTTCCAAGGGCATCGACGCTCGCTCATGGGCTGTCGTACGGCATGAAGAGCGACTGGAGAGCGAGATCGGTAAGGACGTGTGAGAAAGCCATCTTGGCCATGGTTCGTAAACAAGCCAAGGGATGCAACAACAGGCTGTTCTTACGTGATACTGAGTTATGCAGTGCGACAAGTGGAGGCTCGGGAGGATGAAGCAAGGGGTGGACACATACCAGAAGCCATGTGGTAGTGCCGGAACCAGGCACGCATGATGTCAATGAAATGCAAGCCGAGACAAAGAGAGTAAAGGCAGGTCAAGCAATGCAACTCTCCAAACATGATTGAGCAGCTCAAAGCTTCACCAAATACTAGCGACTCGAGAGAAGGGCAGCAATGTGCATCAGAAATATCGTCAGAAGCGAGGGCTGCAACCACAATCACGAAGGCAGAGTAGAGCAGTGTGGAGTCAGGAGATTAGGATTGTGCAAGAAGACACAGGACAAGGTGCATTTGGATGAGAAGAAGTGGATTTGCGACAACTGTAACAGGGCGTTGAAGAGAGCAGTGGATGCTATGAAAAACAAGAGAGGGATGCTTAATGAGTGTTGACATGGTATCTGGATGGGCTGTTGCTTCTGAGGGAGGAAAGAAGGACGAGGCGCAAATGCCGAAGAGGATCCGGAGCGCGAAGCTGCAACTTGACGCTCCATCCAAACTCTCAAAAGTCATCTCACTCCGACAAGCACAATTCAAACACCGAGGACCGCTGCCGCCCGCCCGCTTCAATCTAGTTGAAACGACTTCGTTCATCCAACAAACTTGCGCATTCCATCAGCTAGGCACAACAAAGGCAGACGACGCAAGAGGTCAAAATGGCAGCCGTAGCTGTCAATGGAGGCGCTGGCGCAAAGAAGCTCAGCAAGAACGCCTTCCGCAGACAGCAGAAGAAGGCCCAGAAAGAACGCTCCGTGTGTAGACCTCTTTCACAATCTGTGCCATCTTTGACTGACACTGTTTCGACCAAGGCATCCGTCACCCCATCCGTCGCCGAGTCCACCGATGTCTCCGAAGCAGAAACCCCGAAGCCTGAGACTGGTCGCCAACCCGACGCTCAAGTCAACACTCGCGATGATCCCACGCAAAACAATGACCTCCCGAACGACGACTTTACCATCCCCGAAGATGATCCCCTCTATGCCGAGTTTCAGAGCGTCCTCTCTAGGTTCAACGAGCTGGACAAGACGCAAACAAAAGAAGACGAGAAGCCCGAGATTTTCTACGATGATGACAACGATGATATCCCTGACGAGGAGGACGAGAACCAGCCAAAGCTGTCAAAGAAAGCACGCAAGGCTGCCAGCAAGTTGACCATCGCCGAGCTCAAACGCTTAGTGCGCAAGCCAGAGCTCGTTGAATGGACGGATATTGATGCTTCAGACCCGCTACTGCTCGTGCGTATCAAGTCACAGCGCAACGTTGTACCTGTGCCGTCGCATTGGGCCCTGAAGCGCGAATATCTCTCTTCCAAGCGTGGTATTGAGAAGACACACTTCAACTTGCCCAAGTTCATCGCCGACACTGGTATCGCTGAGATGCGCGACGCCGTTTTAGAAAAGCAGGCTGAAGCGACGTTGAAACAAAAACAGCGCGAGAGAGTTCAAGGAAAGCTCGGAAAGCTCGACATTGATTACCAGAAGCTCTATGAAGCCTTCTTCCGCCACCAAACCAAGCCTCCGCTCACTCGCTACGGTGAGGTCTACTACGAGGGTAAGGAGTACGAGACTAATCTCCGCCACCTGCGACCTGGTGAGTTGAGCGACGAGTTGAGAGAGGCTCTGAACATGCCTCCTGGCGCCCCCCCACCATGGCTCATCAACCAACAACGATTCGGTCCTCCTCCGTCATATCCTGGTCTCAAGATTCCTGGCCTGAATGCCCCTCCGCCACCAGGCGCATCATGGGGTTTCCACCCTGGTGGCTACGGAAAGCCGCCTGTTGACGAGTACACCAACCGACCTCTATTTGGTGGCGACATCTTCGGTGTTAGCAGCGCGGAAGACGAAGAGGCACCGACCGGAGCACCGGTAGAGAAGACTCTTTGGGGTGAGCTACAAGAACGCGAGGAGGAAGAGGAAGAAGAAGAGGAGGATGAAGATGAAGATGAGGAAGATGGTGATGAGGCAATGGACGAGGAAGATATTGGCACAGGACTTGAGACACCAAGCGGCATGGCATCAGCTGTACCTACCGAGATTGGCATTGAGAGCATGGGAGGTGACTTCGAACTACGCAAGAACGCAAGAGCGGCCGAACCCGAAGACAATGGCGCTCCCCGATCAGCATACCAGATACTTCCGGAACAAAACATCCGTGCCCAGGGTTTCTTTGGAGGCGAGAGAGCCTACGACTTGCGGGCAGCACAGCAAAATCTACCCGTACTGGGACAAGAAAACAGAGGCAGCAAGCGCAAGGTCGGCGACATCGATGTCAGTGTAGACGTAGACGCCCTCGAAAGAGACGACCGCTTGAGCAAGGACGAGATCCAAAGACAGTTTGAGGCACAAAGACAAGCACAAGCCGAGGGACAGTGGAAGGGCAGAGTTGATCAGGAAGATTTGAGCCAAATGATTGCCGAGGAGAGCAACAAGAGGCTGAAGCAAGATAAGGAGAGAAACGAGCGCAGAAGAGGAGGCGGTGACAGCAAGAGTAGCAGGAGATAGGAAGGTCACTGGAGCCACTTTAACGTTTTCCCACCCTGCATCTGGACCGAGCCTTGGGAATGAAGCGCCTCATGATCAGCTAAAAGAAAGCAAGATGAAATGAAGCAACCCAATTGACAATTCTATCTAATTTGCAGCAACGGATGTGCTTCTGGACGAGATGAGGCACTGCCCCGGGTTGTCTGCCTAGTGTGTGAGAGGACAGGTAAGCTTGCGACTAACGGCTGGATACAGAGATCACCAAGCGTATCAAATTGCAGACAGACATGAACATGGACATGGACATGTTGGAGAGGCCGGAGGAGAATGGCAGTGTCACGTGGATTAGAGAAAAGCTGGGGTCTGAAAGCACGGACTCGCATGTCCAAATGTTTGTCCCTTGACAAAGCGCAAACACAGCTGCCTCACATCATCATAGCTTCGGCATAGAATCTTGTTGGCCGCCATCTCGACAGCCGGACGAAAAACCAACGCACGAAGTAGCAAACATGGACAGAGATCGTGATCGGGATCGAAGGTAATGCTCACATATCCGTCTCCACTTGGCGCCGTGTCACTGATGCTTCCTCCAGACCCTTCCCACGCGAGGACCAATACGGCGACGGCCGCGGTCAGTCATATCGCCCTCCGCGCTCTCCAGTACCGCGATCAGACACGTACCGTGCACCTCGCTCACCACCACGAGGCAATGCATACGTCGATTCATATCGTGCTCCCCCGAGAAATCGCAGCCGCTCGCCCATACCCTTCCGCCGTCGTTCACGAAGCCCTCCGCCCTTCAGACCAAGAGATGGAGGAGACAGCTACAGAGCAAGAGCTCGCTCACCACCACCTAGAAGAGGTGGTTTCATGAGAGACGAGAGCTACAGACCACCGCCTGCCTCGCGCTTCCACAGAGACACTCTTCCATACAACACCCGCTCGCCAGTACGTGCCCCTCGCGACCGCTCTCCCCTTCCTTTAAAGCGCGGTCGTGATGTTTCACCTGCCGGTAGCCGTGGCAGAAGATCTCCGCCTCCAGCCAAGCGTGAAAGGCTCGACTCTCCACCTCGTTCAAGATACAATGCATACCCACCGTCGAGAGACGTCAGCCCTGGTCTTGGACGTGACAGGCGTGAGATGCGCTTGACTCCTCCTCGTGGTGTCACTCGTGGTTATCGCCTATTGTCTCGTTCGCCCATGCAGCACAACGAGAACATCAACCCTCGTAAGGTCGACTGGAGACGTCGCTCCCCATCGCCCGCAAGACCACGCCCTGATCTCATGACGACCGAACACTCAGGTGCTGCATCTGTTACCAGCTCAAGACGCTCATCACCGCCCATCCATCCCAGCAGACTCGCCGCTATTGATCCCCTTCCAAAAGACGATCTGTTCGCGAATCGCATACCCGCACGTGCTGTTTCGCCAATTCCAGCTCCCGCCCCCCCTCGATCACCTATCGTTTCAAGACCGCGATCACCTATCCCTTCCAGACCCAGATCACCGATACCTCCTCCGACCGACGTCCGCTCCCCTGTTCGTAAGCGCGACCCTACTCCGCCACCCCGCGAGCGTGAAATCCCTACCGGACCAGCCATTCGCGCTCCCCCAACTGGTCCTGCAAGGCTAGACGAACCTTTGGCCAGAGCCCCGCCAACAGGACCTGGTGCTTCCAGATCTTATGCTCAAGCCGCTAGTGATGTTCCGATCCCTACCGGTCCAAGAATGAGAGCCAATTCTCCCCCGACACACCCAAGAGGAGGCATGCAAACCAGAGGCGGCTATCAGAGAGACTATCCTCCACGAGACTTCGTCCCACGCGGCGACTACCATGGACCACGTGGAAGAGGAGGGCCGTACGGTGGGCCATCATACCGCGGAGGTCGAGGTGGTGGTTATGTGTCACAGCACAACAGAGATCCGGACTTTGCCTCGACGCCACCATCAGGCCCCCGCGGCTCTATGAGCTCACACGCTCCTCCACCACCTTTCAGAGGTGGCGTACATAGCTCAGGCACATACCCACGTACCACACGCTTCGCACCCAACGGAGCACCGTTACCTTCTGGACCCAAAGCCGACACAGTTATGGGTGGTACGGGCGAGTTTGATCGAGGAGCCAAGCCGGTCAATGCCTACCTGGCAGACTTGCCGCGTGTCGTCGATGGCGGTATCAAGGCACCCGAACTATACGACAGAGGCCGCCTGAACAAGCTAGAGGATGAGGCGGAGAAGTTGCGACAGGTCATCGAAGACAAGCAAGCACGCAAGCGCAAAGGATTGCAAGAATGGGCCAAGCTCAGCCGCGACAGCGAGACTGCAAGTTTCCGAGCGCAGTTGGCGGACGAGAATGTGCGAGCGCTTGCTGGAGAGAACGATGGCGGTGCCGCATTCTAGTCATATGGCAGATGACTGCGATTGGAGAGACCAGAGGCACTTGGAGAGGTTTTATGAGGATGAGGAAAATGGCTTATTATGAGAACGAAGAGAGACTTGATGTTGAAGATATACCCCACCTGTACGAGGAAAACTACTGCCGGCAGCTGTGAATGAGGAATATGCTTGATGATGATGATGTTGATGATGATGATGTTGATGATGATGATGATGATGCTGCTACAAGACAACACTGACGTGCATCTCCTTGGTCGCGATGTCTCAAGAAGGGGTGTACAGGCAGAGACACCCAGGAGCTGATTAATCACTGAGAGTTTGCTTTTCAACAGGACAAACAATCCAGAAGAGGAAGGCACGATCAAGAGGATCTTAAAGGTAACCCCGCCTGCTTGTTCTGGACTGGCCGAGGCGTCTGAAGCTTTTCCCAAAGTGAAAGCAGCGCAAAAGGTCCAAGCTTTCAGTCTTGACCCACTCACACGGACTGCCGTTCGAGAATTGTTGGAGGAAAGCGCGGATTCTGCCTCTGCCTCTGCCTCCACACTCGCCTCTTTCTCGTCGCTTCCACTTCTTCACCAATCTTCACCAACCTCTCAAAACTTTGCTCTTTGCAACCACTACATCGACTCCTCATCAATTACCGAGATCTTCTCACATCACAACACCTTCAACATGCAGAACTTCGGTGCCCCCGCTCCCCCCATGACTGGCCGCGCTTGCTACAACTGTACGTTTTCTTCACTCGATTCTTCGGCGCGCAATAGTGCGCAACTGTCATCTGTCCCTCCGACACCTGTCAAGCATCATCTGCGCTGTTGCTGCTAGAGGATTCACTTTCATCACTGCAAGAGCATAGACTGACATTCCTCATTATAGGCGGCGACGTCTCCCACCAGGCCCGCGACTGCCCCACCAAGGGTAACCCCACTTGCTACAACTGCGGTGGCCAGGGCCATCTCTCTCGCGAGTGCACCAACCCCCAGAAGGAGAAGTCTTGCTACGGCTGTGGTGAGACTGGTCACATCTCCCGCGAGTGCCCCAAGGGCGGTGCTCCCCGTGGTGGTGCCGGTATGGGCGGTGGTCAGGAGTGCTACAAGTGCGGCCAGGTCGGCCACATTGCCCGCAACTGCTCTCAGGGCGGCGGCTTCCAGCAGCAGCAGGGTGGCTACCAGAGCCAGGGCTACGGCGCTCCCCGCGGCCAGACCTGCTACTCTTGCGGTGGTTTCGGCCACATGTCTCGCGACTGCACCCAGGGCCAGAAGTGCTACAACTGTTTGTCTCCCTGATCTGTTCATTCTTCCATCCAAAACATTTGCTGACATAACCAACAGGCGGTGAGGTCGGTCACCTTTCTCGCGACTGCTCTGCCGAGATCAGCCACGACCGTGTCTGCTACAAGTGCAAGCAGCCCGGCCACGTCCAGGCCGCTTGCCCCAACTAAGGGCTTGCTCGTCTGCTCTTGACGACTATCTCTTTTTCTTGACCAGCTTTGCGCATTCCGTCTTGCTTCTTTTTTTCACGACCGTCATGACCTTTGATCGCAACGGCCAGTCTCCAACAAAAGCTTTCTTGTATGAACTTTCACACAAGGGGGTGGTTTACGTTAGGTGGAGGGGACAGGTCGAGTCTTGCCTTTCTAACCGCTGAGGACGAGGAAAAAAACACAACGGACACGAAGGGCATTTGATGTGATGGGGAGAGAGACCGATCATGCATTTTCTTCTGATTTTTCTTTTATTTTCCTTTGTTGCCTTTGATGCCACCATCTTGGACAGAAGAGACAAGCCCTTGGTTTTTTCTTCTATTGGTACACTGAGGGCTTGTACTTTTTCTTTCACACAAAAAGCCATGCCGCCGACCGAGAGTTGAGAGAGGACGAGAAGAGGGAGAGCTTTACGGATTTTTCTTCACGACAGATGTCTATACCCACTGCAATATCAAAGGACGAAGTTTTCTGGCGGTTTGATTTTTGATCATCATAACATCTCTCCGTTACTCAATGCTTGTGAAGTGACTCTTTTTATGATGCAGAGACTTTCTAGAGTCATGCTCTTCTGGAATCGATTCTCTCATGTACTTCTGCAGCTTGGTATGAAGCTTTTCTCCGAGTGCCTTTTCGCTTGTGCATGTCTCATGGTGGGGGCCCGCATTCAGCCGAGCGGATGTCCCGCCTCTTGTATACCACGCCTCTGACGTCGGCGACACTCTTGATACGTGTGGCTGTGATCATTAGAGTTTCAAGATAACCTGTTGCTTGATCTTGCAGGAAAAGCAGTTCTCAAAGCAGATGGCTGGCACGCGAGTCTCGTCTCACGAAGGACAAAATCGCGTGGCAGTTTGCAATGTGATGCCAAGGTGTCAATGTACGGGAGACCGCAGGACTGCTTCGACTTCTGAGTTGTTGCACAAACATTGTTCTCCTGTTTTCTCATGCCACATTTTAGAAGGAGTTCATGAAGTTTGTCGCATGTACTGTTCTCGGATCAAGCGGTCCACTATGAGATGGATAGTGCGGATGTGTGCATGTTGCATGACGAACAAGCATGCCGTGCAAAGACTCCGATCGCTCAAGATCGACAATCGGAGTGCGGCTCCCACTTCAGAACGGACCATGGTTGAAAACCAGGAACAATGCCCTTGTGTCTGCTATGATGTCTTGTGAGGATAGAAAGACGAGGTCGCCTGCTGTCGTGCCTACACTGTTAACTCTAACCTTCTTCTTTTCTGACTTTTGTTTCTTCATGAGACAGCAAACTCTCTTCTTTACCTCTACCTCCTGCACGTTCTGATAAATCTTTTCACCTTCTGCATCACATCACCTTCATCATGCGGGTTACCTCTTTGACTTGCGCGGCATTGACTCTGGCATCCAGTGTTATTGCGCAGACCAAAGTAACAGCAGACAACACGACTCAACCCGTCTCTTTCTTCTATACTCGCCCTCTATCTGAAGCACCTGCTCTGAACGTTACTCTGCAAGCAGACTTCACACCTGGCTATGTCTTCGTCTCGCCGTACAAGGCAATCAAGCCAGCACCTTACATCTACGACAAATTCGGAAACCTCGTCTGGGATGGCTATGGAGTGACTGGGTCTGCAAATGCGCACAACTTCCGTCCTTGCGAATACAAGGGACAACCCCATCTCTGCTTCACTCAGGTCAATCAACAGAATGGGTATGGAATTGGCCAAGGTGTCGTCGTCGACTCAGATTACAAGGTTGTGGCAACAGCTCAGACGGGAGGAAACACCGAACCTGCAGACATGCACGAATTCCAGCTGCTTAACGATGGCGACACGGCAATCCTCAGCGCTTACCAGATTGTGCCATTCGATCTATCCTACTTCAACATCACCACTGGATTGGGTTGGTTGTCCGAAGGCGTCTTCCAGGAAGTTAACGTGACTACGGGAGAGGTCCTGTTTGAATGGTTCTCCACCAACCACGTTGATCCCAGTGAGAGCCAAATCACACCAAACAGCACTGACACAGGAGGTGACGGCTTCGGACCTCAGACAGCCTTTGACTATTTCCACATCAACGCTGTCGACAAGTCGGCCGCTTCTGGCAACTACCTCGTCTCAGCCAGACACACAAGCACCCTGTACTACATCAATGCCACCGACCGCGATATCATCTGGAAACTCAGCTACCAAGGAGAGTCGGACTACTCGTGCTCAAACTTCAACTTCAGCTTCCAACACGATGCACGTCTGCTCTCAGAAAACGACACCACGACTGTCCTCTCCATCTTCGACAATGCAAGCAACGGCTACACGACCACCACCTCGCAGTCATCAGGCAAAGTTATTGCTCTTGATCACAACACTGGTGTTGCAACGATGATTTCCAACACCACTTTCCCCTCCGACGAAGGTGTCCTCTCAACCTCTCAAGGCAACACGCAAGCTCTAGGCAACGGCGGATTCTTCCATAGTTGGGGTAACCAACCCTACTTCTCCGAACATTCCGCCAACGGTACCGCCGTCCTCCTCGCTCAGTTCGCTGCTCAAGGCTCGGCTCAGAACTACCGCGCCTTTTCCGCTGATTGGGACAGCACTCCCGCAACTACCGTGCCTGACGTCTACGCTTACGCCATCAACTCGACCGCCGCAACCCGCATATACGCCTCCTGGAATGGCGCCACTTCAGTCTCATCCTGGCAATTCTACGGTGGCAGTTCTGTTGGTGACGATTTCCTGGTCATTGGACAAACTGGCAAAGAGGGCTTCGAGACTTTCTGGGAGGCTGATAAGTTTTATCAGTGGGTGAGAGTTGAAGCTATCGATGCTGATGGTAACGCACTCCGCAACTCGAGCTACACGGGTACTTTTGTGCCTTCTGCTATGCTGGCGGGTGCTTGCGATGAAATTGGATGCGGTGTTGCTAGTTCCTACTCTTCATAGTTGAGGAGAGAAATCTGGCAACTGAGAGTTTGCTCTATGAAGAGAAGGAGCGAGACTGGAGTGGCTGTTGATATCAGTCCTGGCTTTCTCACATTGCTTTTGCTACTATATTGCTCATAATTACGAAATCACGAAGAATGAACATTTGCTTTCTATCTATTCTTGCTTTGTTTGTTTCTTCTTTTGTCGTTAATGCGGATGCAAGAGATGCTTCCAGAACGGGCAATGATCACCGGGAGCTTTCGACTGGCGCGTCTTCCGTGACTTCTCTTCTTGCTCGTCTTCTCAACAAACCTTCGCTCTTGCCCTGATTTGCATCAGCGACTTCTCATTCTTCTCTTAAGCTTACAATCTATCGGTAGGTAGCGGCTGCCACCGAAGCGATGGCTCAGGTCGTTACACTCAATCGTGTAGCATGATCGATGCGCGCTTTCGTGTAGAGCGAAAGGTAGGTCTTGCGTGTGATGCATTTTATTCTTATCATTCTTTCTTTGCTTCCTGACCTGTTTTCTATATTTAAGTTCTATCATTTTGCTTAAAAGCATTCCTCTCATTCTTGCAGAATTCATCTTTGGAATAGAATATGGAGGTACATCGCCCAGTAGCAATCGATCCAAGCAGAGTGCGTCCTGAAGAAGAGCTCTCCCTAGTGAAAGCGAGAGAAGTTCTGACTCTCAGTGAATAGCTGGAATGACCCAAAAAAGCACCGTGCCTTGAGGCAGGTATCAGTAGTCATGCTATAGAGATATGAGGGAGCTATTCTTACGTCGACCGAGGCAATCAGACCGGGACCACTACCTCTTCGGCACTCACATTGTCACCTATAGTCTCTCCGATGTTACCAAGAGTGAGTGTTGTTACCTTAAGCCTGCTCAATGAACAAGGCTCCGCAAGCATTCATAGACAAGCTCTCCAATAGCAACAGCTTTCCAATTGTCACCACAGCAACACCTTCAACTCAGTTGCCTCACTTTCACTCTCTGGCACCCTTCGAGCTCACACCCTGCTTCCAGTGCCTTCCAAACAACTACTTAAGACCTCTCCTGCCCCACCTCAAAGCAACCTTCCTTCCACCACCCCACCACTCCACCACCCCACCACTCCACCACCCCACCACTCCACCGCTCCAACACCTCTACCACTCTCGGCCTACTTGACCTTTCTCTTCTGCCTTTTGCTTTCTTACTTTCCACTTCCACAACTTGTGTTACAATCAGTCTTCCGTACATCAACACACCAGTCGCAATCGTCCACATCACGGGACCGCACCACCAACACCTCGAAGTCCGCTCTGGCAGCGACACCTCGACACCGTTGATCACCTCTTCAAAGATCTTTTACTCTGGACATCACCAAGTACAGATCTTGACAGATCTTCGACTTCCACTGGACCGACACAACTTGCCGCTCCAACTTCAGCACCATCACAGACCTCAGATCTTCGCTAGATCTTTCGACACCTCGCTTGACTTCACTCTAGCGACCAAGTACTCAGCCACCACCGCATCTCTTAAGATCTCTAACTCCTTCGTACTTTACACCTTCCACAAGCTCGAGTCTGTTTCTTCGGACGACTTCGCACATACGACTCAGCAGTCGACAGATCTTTGCTCGCCAGCGATCTACTTGATTATCATCACCAACTTCGGGGGTTTTATCTTCGGTGTGTACTTTGAGATCTTCTGACTTCTCTGTTTCTTCTGGACTTTGGCTTATACGTTTGCAGCATTTCGATAAGATGCTCGAACCTTTTGGTAGAGAGCAGTCGCGCAGAAGTCCCATTTCGCAAACTCCCCGCCCTGCTAAGCCTTTCATCGAGGAGGATGAAGTGGACGTTAAGACCGAGGTCAAGACGGAAGCTACTAGACGGACCTCGCCCCTATTTGAGCCTCGCACTTCATCAAAGAGATCCATCACAGACGAAGAAACTCCCGATTCCAAACGTACCAAGCTCGCCGATGTTCAAGTCTCATACTCGGGCAACCCACTCAAGCTTTATGTATTCCCGGAGCAGCTCAACTACCTTGACCACGAACCGATGGCCAAGCTTGAAGTCAACAGCAAACGTCATATCCGAAACGAGCAGAACCTGCCTCGTGTGATTCGTGGAATGGTGGTTCCGACGATTGCTCCGTTGGTCGGAGAAGATGATGAGGTGAAGAACTACCACGGATTCTTCAGAAGACACGAGAAGATTCCCATGCCCCCTTCCATGTGGTGCTCTTTGGTCGGTGATCCCGGAATGGGAAAGTCTACACTCCTGAGCCATCTCTCAGGAATCAAAGGCCTGTCAAGCAGCGTAAGTTCGAGGCCCAGCATTTGGGAGCGTATGCTAATGTTTGTTCTTCATAGGGAAATTCCAGTGAGGCCATGACGCAGTCTCCAATGGTCTTTTGCAACACAAATGCATTGGCAAACTTCACGATCAAAGTTACCGTTCGTTACAAAGGCAGCATCAGATCGATGCTCAGAAAGTGCTTTCAAGACCTTACCAAATGGGGCGTTCTTTCAGAGGAAGAAAGAGGCGAAGACGACAACGACGCCATCGTATCCGAAGCCGATGCAGCTCAGCAATACCTCAGCCGACTATTTCCTGAGCGTGAGAATCTTGCTAGCATATCCGAAATCGAGGACTTCATGAGCAAGAAGGGCTTGCTTGCTGGTGGCGATCCTGAATCCATCCTTGACAATCTCCACAACGATGTTCTTGGACGCATTCATCAGCAAGATTTCGACTGGGAGTCACGTTCAAAGAAGATGACCGCGGAGAGTCTTCTCGACATGAGAAACAAGATCAAGATTTTCACCGAGAGAGGCGAACTTGCACCTATCGTCACATCTATCGAAATCGGCGTCCACTCAGCGTTTCTTGCTCAAGGTATCAAGATCTCTGATCTGCCCGGTATTCGAGACACCAACACGTACACTGGAGAGACTGCTCTGGAAGGTTTTGAGGCTTGTCCAAGAACCATCATCGTTGGTGAAATCGGAAGATGCTATTCCAAACCTGAGCTTCTACATTACTTGAACAAGGCAGTCCGTGAGAAGGGCTCAGGAAATGTCTGGTTGGTGCTGCGCGGAAGAGAAGTACACGATCCACAACTCTAGATATAAATCAAACGCGACTAACCACGTTACAGGACATCGAAGAGGAGCCCGCAAGATGTACTCCGGCCGACAAAGCTATGCTCAAGCAACTGAGAGAAAAGCTGGAGAGAGCTCAGACTCAAGCCAGCTCTTCTTCAGACCATGAACATATTCGGGAAGTGGAACGTTTGACCAAGGTTCTGCAGATGGAAAAACTCGACATTCGTGACCGCCTCATTCGTGAGCATTTTCAAAAGAAATATCCCGACATCCGTGGTACTGGAGAATTGAACGTCCTCACCATCTCCAACATCGACTACGGAAAATATGTGAATGGTCCTGATGAGAACAACCCTCCCACATTGTCTCACAATCAGACAGGCATCGAAAAACTCCGGGATCAATTGTGCAGGGCACCCAGCAACGCAAGAGTGGAATCGCTCAAACGCCACAATCTCTTGATACAGCAAATGCTGAGAAGACTGAAGCTGAGTTTCAGCACTGCTCAGCGCCCTCGCAGGGATCTCGTCGTTGCCGTGTTCGAAGCTCATGCCAACCTGCCTATGAAGAAGTACCAAAACATCATGAACGCCGCTGCCGCTTCACACAAACTCGGCATCATGAAACTTCTGAAGACCACAATGGTTCAGGATATCGAGACCAAGATCGACGACAAATGGGCGAAGTATCCCGCAGCCACGGTTGCTTCGTTCTTCAAGAAGGGCGGCAAGCACAAGCACAGTATCAAGAAAGTGGTCCAGAAGCCGGAGTTCTGGACAGCCGCAATCCTGCTCATCATAGACAAGCATGTCATGCCCCTCGAAGCACTTCTCTTCAGAGAAGTCGACAAATGCTCCGCAAATATCATCGAAGCCATGGGCAACAGAATCGGAGATCTTGTGAGCGAGATTGAGCAATTGGAGCAAGCAGGAGCAGTTGACACCAAAGAGATCTCCGAAATTTGGTACAAGGAGAAGGAGGCATTCGAAGAAGAGTTTACCATCATCTGCGAGCAGCTCAAAGAGAAGATCAAGTATGTTTTCCACATCACATCTAAGCCGGATCTTGTACTAACGCGGACAGACAAATCTCGATTGCTTCTATGATCGACACTGGCTCCAGACTTCCTGCATTTGCCACCGAGATGGTTGGTGTCTACGCATCAGCAGTCACTGAGATCCCACCAGGCACATCTCAAGGCGCCAAGAAGCGCTTTGAGTATCTCAAGAAGTCGCTCTTCAGTATGACTGGACCACTCAGCAAGATGGGAGACGAAGTCTCTGGCCAGCTGAAGAGACGTTTCGAAAAATGGGCTCGCGAGGTCGATGCACGTATCAAGCTTACCTTTGATAACTCCAAGGATGCTCTTCTCAACGAGTTCAAAGGAAAGCGTATGTCACCTGAAAGACGCGTAGAGGTTGCACCTACCATCATCGCCGCTGCCGACAAAGCTCTTTCGAGTTTGCAGGCTGATCTTGATGCATACAACCAGGACGACGATGAATGAATCACAATCGAGAAGGATTGAATTTGGAGAGGAGTGACTAAGACAGGAAGTCTCAAGGAAATCCAGAAAAGAAACAAAAAAAGTTGAAAAGAGTGGGACAAAAGGCGGAAAAACATTAAAGACATAACGATTTGGCGACAACGACATTCAGCTCTGAAGGGGCACTTTCGCGTCTCTATATGGGAAGAAACATTCAACTTCTCATACACAAGGACAGATCCACAACAGCTGATCAGGAGATCTTACGACACAGAGATGAGCATTCAAGACTGTGTTCTCACAAAAGGAGGATTTGAAGAGATGGCAGTTTCAGTATTCTAGCCACCATAACAATAAGTTTTTTGCTTCCATTTCAACTTGCTTTCTTACCGTCTTCTCAGCAACAGTGATATTAAGCCAGCTACCAAAGTGCATGAAGCCGAAGTCTGGACTCCGAGAGACAAAGAGCTGACATCTACACAGACAAGATTAGCAAATCAGATCCACCTGCCTGAAATCAAGGTAAGCCGATGGTCACGAGAGGAAGTACCAAGATCCCAAACAACCAGCCGAAGACTTTTCAAACTTATTCAATGCGTAAGGAGGGCAAACCGAAGATTCCTGGACTCGGAGATGCTAACGAAGAACTAGATCAAAGTTATACACCGCAGGCCGAAGTTGACTTCCGCAAACTGAGCCAAAGGAAGTACAAGCCGAAGTTCGACAAGGGCTTTTCGAGGGCGAGCCGAGGTCGAACAATAGTTTTTCGAGAGCAAGCCGAAGTCCCTCGACAGTAGAGCGAGAAGATGGAAGAGAAGCTGAAGTTGTTGTTCGCGATCCAGCATAATGTATTGAGGAGCGAGATGTCGAAGTACCTCCGTACCTTCTGGAGCGTTGCTCATCTCCCACTCTTGTCGGCGAGACACATCAACCATGTCCGTTCAACAATGTTCCTCTGCGCTTCAAGAACCAATCATCTTTTGCTGACAAAACTGCAGGAAGGAACAGAATGGTCATGCAGGTCGGTGAGATCATCCCTCCGTGTCCGCGGGTTGACAGGTTATCTCCGGATGTTACCCGATTGGGAAGTCGTATGTCCGACGCGCTCGGGTTGCAGCGATGATATATAAAACCAGCAGGTGCGATGCTGAGAAAAGGACAAAACACATCTTCCAGCTTTCGAATCTGTCATTGAATATCAACATCTCTAGCTCGCAATCAACTCTCGAATTACACAATGCCTTCCTTCATCAAGAAAGTAGCCATTGTCGGCGTAAGAAACATCCTCCTCAAATCGCATTGGCATGAAGGACTGACAAAGATCGCAGGCTTCCGGCAACATGGGCAAACACACCATCGCCGAACTCCTTAAGACCAACATCCAGATCACTGCCCTCACCCGCCAAGGAAACAACCTTTCCGTCCCCAACGGTGTCTCCATCAAAGAAGTCGACTACGATGACATCTCCTCAATCACCACCGCCCTCGAAGGACAAGACTTCCTCATGATCACCCTCTCCGTCATCACACCTCCTGGCGTCCACAGCAATCTCGTTCAAGCAGCCGCGAAAGCTGGTATCAAGTACATCATGCCCAATGCTTACGGCTTCGACTTCCACAACAAAGCTTTGATCTCCGATATCGATGTCGCGTCTCGGTTCTCTGAGTACAGTTCTGAGATTGAGGGCTTGGGTATGAGTCACTTTAGTCTGGTCTGCAGTTTTTGGTATGAGTGGAGTTTGGGTATTGGAGTTCTCTACGGTATCGACATCAAAGAAAAGAAAGCGACCTTCTTCGATGACGGAAACACAAGAATCAACACCAGTACTTGGCAACAATGCGGAAGAGCTGTTGCGAAGATTCTTTCCCTTCCAATCGACGGCGACGGCGATACCTTGGAGACTTGGAAGAACAAGAGTTTTTATATCAGCAGCTTCCGCGTCAACCAACGCGAGATGTTGAACTCCGTGCATCGCGTCATGGACACTGAAGACAAAGACTGGGAGATCAGCTATGAACCGACCAAGGAGCGGTACACTCAAGCAATGGAGGACATGAAGACTGGAGATCGAAACGCATTTGCCAAAGCGATGTATGCGAGAGTGTTCTTCCCAGATGGCAGCGGCGACTACGAAACCAGAAGAGGTTTGGATAATGAGGTCTTGGACCTGCCCACCGAGGAGTTGGATGAGGCTACCAAGATGACTGTTGACTTGGTCGAGAGTGGGTGGAATCCCTTTGGCCAGTAGTTCGTTCTGCAGGATGTGTCGATGTAGCTGCTGCAATTGAAAATGTCTTTGAACCCAGAGTCGTGTTCAGTGAGAGCACTTCCGACAGCTCATCTTTCCGGACAATTGCAGTAGGATGAAAGCATTGCGCATCTCTGTAGCTTCAATGTGTCGAGGTGAAAACTTGATGGCGAGGATGTCAGATTACGTACATGATGGAATTGGATGATCATGTTCCGATCTCCATGCGTAAAGTTCTTTCTCTAAACATATCGCATTGCAGAGTGCGACCAACAGCCTAGTCGCTCCTGCTTGAGAGACCAACAGACATGCCGAGCGTGAAGCTGTGCCTTTGCACGATTATCTCTAGAATTTGGCAGACCTTGCCCGAAGTCGCTACTGCCTCAGGCTCTCTTAGTGTTGTGGTACTTCTTATCGAGATAACTCTGCATTCTCACATCACCTCTGGGTAATTGCAGTGGAAGGACGAAGGTGATGAACGAGAGATTCGCGAACAGATGTGACTGCGAGATCGGGCTCCGATATCGCATCCGGACACTCCAGCTCATGGCATTTACCCTGACATCCTCTTGCACTCCTACACTCACATCTTCTCGATGAACGATAGCAATGGAAACACTGGACGATAGTAACAGCCTTTCCAACCACGTGTAATAGATACCACTGCTCATCAACCAATCTACGATAACAAGCCCTCGCTTATAGCCCCCGAAAATCAATTTGACCGAGTAAATAGCGAACGCTTTGTCCTCTTTGCTGCAGATTGCTTGCGACAACTTTAGCACTTCATAAAAAAGGCCATCATCTGCCGGTGTGAAAACATGTAGTTCTTCTTTCCCCCTTATACAGTCGAAACAGACAAATAGCGAAAAAATGCCTAATCCGAAAGATACACCTAATCCTTATGGCCACCCGGTCTATAAGAACTGGGCGAAGCAATCACCGGAGGAGAGGGTGAAGGGGTTGATGAAGGCGCATGGGACTGCTGCCGATGAACCGGTATGTGTTGAGTTTTTGTGGTTTTCGTTTGCTTTCCTTTATTGTTTTTTGTGTTGAGAAGGAGATGGGAGTCGAGACATCGAAGTTGGTCAATGAATCACGGCGCAGACAAACTTGAACAAACTCTGCGACCTCATAGCAGAATCAATGAATTGCTACTGTAAAAATCATTGATAGGCAAAGACGAACATCTTTCTCCCACAAAGCGATCCGTCAAATCGCTTCAAAAAGTGTCACTTATTACTAACACCCCTTACAGCGCTTCAGCGATCTCCTCTACCATCCCACAGAAGGCTCTCTCCCAGTCGATCTGGTCTCCGTCACACAAACCTCCCCAACAACAGCTTCCGCAATCTTCACCTTCACAATCCCAGCTTACTACACAAACGGCTGGCTAAACATGCACGGCGCAGCCCAAACACTCATCTACGACAACCTGACCACCTTGGCCCTCGCACCAATCTCAAAACCTGGATTCTGGATGTTGGGAGGTGTGAGTAGAGTGTTGGATGTAAAGTTCTTGAGACCAGCGGGGGTGGGGGAGAGAGTCACGGTGGAGGTGGAGGTTGTGCATGTGGGTAGGGCGGCGGCGAGTTTGAGGGGTGTGATGAAGGATGGGAAGGGTAGGGTGTTGAGTACGTGTGAACATGATAAGAGTAATATTGACCCGGAGGTTGCGAAGTTGTAGAAGCTATTTTTGACATGGAATGTAGTTGTCCTTTTGCCGGTCTTGATCTGAGCTACGGAGATGTTTTGCATATCAGCCTTAAGCTCAGATGTCGCGGAACTCTTTCTGTATGCAAACCTGCAGAACACCTTGTGTGCCAACATCTACCACTTCTAGACATCTCCCGCGGCCACGCCTCGTGTTTCCGGTCTGTGAATATGCACAATATCTCTTCAGACCGGTATAGTTGTCCGCAGAGATGCGCTAACTATTACGCTCTCTGTGCACAACGTGCTGTTGTACAATACCATTGTGCAATTTGATGAGTAGATCGATTTGCATCGCTGTGGCTTGGGACTTGATGTGACAAACTTTTTAGTTGCACATGGGAAAATTCTAGACCAGCAATCCAGTCCCGACGTTGCATTATGTTACGTCGATGGTCCACAGCTACATTCAATCATCTCGCTTCTTGGATTCAACATCCACAGTCTTATGTACGATGCTCAAGATGGTAGGACGAGACTTCATTTGATTGAACAAAAAGAAAAGGTCATTAGAAGACGATGTTCGAGGCGTGGATCGGGTTTTGATACATATGTAGTTATCCGATGCTCGATGATCTTGTGAAGACGGTCCGAATTGTCGCTGAAATACTCGCATGGTTCTCCTTGGCATATCTGGAAGTCACCCTTCACGATATCTGCAACGAGCTTGCCATTTGCAGACTGTCTGTCACCGACCACTCGGGCAAAGAGCTCCTTCCCAAAGAACAGTCGATGACAAGTGTGCAGTACAAGGATGCCAGAAATGATCTTCAGTTGGAGATCAAATTCTAGGAACCACTTTCCAAGGATGTTGTGAGAATTCATCCGTACTGCTTGCCAGTCCTTGTCTACTGCGATGCTTTCCAAAGACGCACCGTATGGAGTATTCCAAGTTTGCCGGCGCATGACCTGCTGCACATCATCAAAGCCAATCTTGACGTCCCACAGAGGCCATTGGATGACTCCTAGCTGTGGAGCTCCCGCTTTTCGACATTCTGATGAATGGGGTTGTTCCGAGATTCTAGTAGTGTTAAATATGTGGCGGCCTTCATGACATCTGCGATACATGTCACAGTGGACCTTGCTTGCAACATCTTTGGCTAGAAGTTGTCTGGAGAAAAGGCATTCATGGTTCTTGAGGCCGAAGTGTGCGAAACAATAACTTGTGTTTTTGCATTTGCGACATGAGCAATTGCTCTTATGTTTCCGTAGACCGGGTGTATTTTTGACGCAACAAATCGTTTCGATGTAGGGCTTTGCATGTAAATGCAAGGCTGGCAACATTGTGTGCTGGCAAATACTCGGCTATCTCCAAAACTGTTTCGATTGGGAGATCGCCGAACTTTCGAAGACTTTTGACAGTCGATAGCGTGCCTTTCGCAGCTTTCAAAGCACGACAAGGGTTTGAGAGGAGATGCGAGAGGAAGTGCGACAGAAGGAGTAACCATTCAGCCATGTACTTGATAGCTTCCTGAGACAGTCCCTGGAGCATCTTGATCAGACAACCCGCTGATGACGTTTTGTACAATGATCCTGATATAGAGTCAGGTTGAACTTCAAGATTGGTCGCAGCGTCTAATTTGCTCAATCGTCATCATTATCAGAGGTTACCGAAGCCAAGCTGCCACAAACGGATGCAAGTCAACAAAATGCCGCCAAAATGCACATTTGTATTGCACACGTCAGATTTTCATTGAAATTTGAGTCTCGGCAGTCTCTCGGTGGACAACATTGGTGCAGTGTAAGCGTTTGTACGTGCCCTCAGCAAGTCCCGTCTCGCAACAGCATGCATAATATCAAGCAGTATGTCATGGCCAATCATCAAATTCAGAAAATGCTAAATAACAACAACAATTCTACAACCTTCCTCACCCCTCCACACACGTCGCTCTTTCCTCGCCAACCCCTCTTTCCCTGCTTCGAAATCTTCGGTCTCGACTTCGCCGATTTCTTTGACTTCGAAGGTTGGCAAAGTGACTTCTTCAACTAGAGCACTGATGTCAAATTCACCGCTTACTAATGGGCAGATGCCGAGTTCGAGAGTGACGGAACTGTTGGGTGAGAGGATAGGTGTACATTGCTGCAATGTGCCGCTGATGAGCAGGCGGCGAGAAATGTCAAGCCTTGTTTCCGAGTGGCTTTGATCCGCGAGTGTCGGTTGAAGACGTAGTAGTGTCTGGATGGTGCCATTGCTTCTATTATGAATTGTTGTTCGTAACGTCAATAAGCTCTCGGCTGATACGACAAATTTGCTGCGGCCAGTCTGCTGCACTTCTTCGCTCTCTGTGGCTACGATAGTCATACGGATATCAATGTCTTGCAGACGTATGGTGTCAATCATTTTCGGACTCATCCTCAGACCACGGAGATCAATGTTGCCGCATCGGTCGGAACCCTTCTCTTCCCATGTACCGCGAAGGTATTTCAGTACTTCCTCTCTGAACCAGAACTGCTCTCTTGTGGCGCGTTCAAGATCTGCAGATACCGGTCCGTCGGCAGAAACTACAAACTGTCGTTGATTCTGCTGAGATAGGATGGGTATAGGAGCGTAAGGATTGGCAATGTGAAGGCGAGGCAGTAATAGCACGAGTCGCGCAATGTGACCTGGATGTATCACTTCATGAACCGTGTAGGCACGGTTCCAGCTCTCATCAGCGGACGATGAGCGCACTTGAACAGATACGGTGAGAGGGTTCGGCCATGAGTTGCGCAAGTCGAGGAGCAGCAGACAGTGCTCTTCGTTGCTTGACTCCAAGCCGACGCGATCTAACAGCGTTCGGAATCGATCACTGCCCTTCTCTACCGGGTGCGATGGGGAGCGAGGTGTCTTTGGTCGTTGACCTTGCTCTTGCAGTCCTCGATTCGTCCAAGCGTAATCAGCAGGAAACTCAGAGAAGTCTATGCGGTGAAGTTGTATGCTCGCATTGACAGTGATGTCAATGGGCACGGCGACTTGGCGGGTGAATGCCCGTCCCTCAACTTCTGCAAACGGCTTGCCCAAATGTGCATAATCAAACATCACTTTGGCAGCCGCAAGACCTGGTTTGCCAAGCACAGCTATCTCGAATGTTGCTTTCTCGCCTGGTGGGATCATCATGTTTTGACCGCCACCAGAACGAGTCCATGAGAACGTTGGGTTGTTGAATAATTCAAGCTCAAGTCCATACATGTCCGGCTTGGTCAGCTCTTTGGCAGCTAGGGCAGTGTGTATGGATGATGTGAGAGAATCATCAAAAGAGATGTGGAGGAAGTCGACGGCGATGTGTGCTGAGGTGTTTAGAAGAGTGATCTGGAAAGTCTTCTTTTGGCCCTCCAAGACCATCAAGGCGGATTCAGAGAGATTGAGTTTGTCTAGTACTACATGTGGCTGAGCTTGAATGGCCACTGCAGATACTGTTGTTGGTTGAGGTAGGACTGGCTTTGATGAGCGACCTTTAGAGCTTCTTGATTGTGTTGCGGATGCTGGGTCACGAGCCGACAGACCAAGTTCTTTCACCTTGCTAGGAAAGTCGGGCTTCCACGGCGACTGGTAGATTGGGAATACTTGATCTTTGCAGCCGTACACATGGACAGAACATCCAAGAATCTTGATTTGGCCTTCTTCCTTGGCGCGTGCGGTGATTACAACATCCTGAAGTCGGGCAGGACCCAAGATAATTGGATGGTCGTCGACCTCGATCGCTGGACCATCCGTCACCAAAGATAGACGGTCAATCCTGACCTCGAAGCCATAAGGATTCTGCAGGGTGATGACCAGTTCTGCAGGTTCACCTACAACAACAATCTTATCTTCCGTCTTGTGTGTCTCCTTGACGAAAGGATTATATAGAAATGGCGATTTGCCAGGTTTGTTGCCGGAATCGAATAGTAGATCAGACTTGTGTCGTTCACGCAGCTTCTCGTTGTTTGTATCATCGATCCATTGAACATTGCGAACTAGGAAGTCGTCCCAATACAAAGCTTGTACATCTGGCAAGCCGATTTTGGCGGCAGCGTTGATCGTTCGTGACATATTGGATACCAATCTGAGCTGTTCCTCAGTAACCAACGTTACGCGGCGATTCTGCTCATACGTAGTCATGGTACCCTGCGGACCAACAACTCGCAATAACAAAGCCGAGAAATGTACAACACCTGGGAGATCTGGCAACGCTTCGCAAAAGTCGATGCATGCTCTAAGTATATCGATCTTGAGGTTGATACTGCCAAATGACTTGGTACCTGCAGACTGAGTCGTCAAGGCGATCGTGGCATTGACGAGCACATCAACAGCATTCTCTTGGCCAGCGTCTGAGGCGCCTTTCGTCAACTCAAGATGGTTGCGATCACGAGCACCATAAGTAGCATGCAGATCTCGTAGAAGATTGCCAAGACCTACTTGTTCATCATTGGTCGCTGCAGATGGAATACCAGGTCCAAAGGCAGCAGACAGGCTCGCAGCGGGATGAATACCCATCTCAGCAGCACCAACCTTCCTGGCTTGGACAAGGGCTGGTACTAGCAACGTAATCATCTCTTTCACAATGACAGCCTTCTTCCGCTCGAGCCCAAGCATGGACAAGATTGAAACTATGCCTGACTGAATGGCTATTGTATCGGCGAGAGGAACGCCAGCACTTGGCGGTGGGTACGCACGAAGGGCCATATCAGCTATAGCATGTTTCGAAATGCCGCCAGAGAAGCCCGCGTTGACTTTAGGCTGGTACAGAGAGCGACTCGAGGTAGACGCGATCTTTTGCAAAACGCTGGAGTCTAGTTCGCCGCCCGCGTTTTGGAGGAAGGCCAGCAGTTTAGACAGTCTCAAGACACTCTCCGAATATGCAACAGGAGACATGGGCTCGCCAGCCAGTGTGTTCGTTCTCTCATAAATCGATATGATCATAGGCACCAGATCAGGTAGAAGTCTGGAAGCTCTCGAGGCGGCTTGTTTGGCGGCGGCAGGTTCCTGTTGACCGATGGGCGGCACACCATCTCTGGTGATTGCAGAAGATATGAGAGAGGAAGATCTGTCGGGGCCAGAGTTGCAGATGGCAGGGATCGGAAAGTCGAAACCAGACCAGATGAGCAGTAGCATGCAGACGACAATACTTTCCAGGCCCTTGGCATACCACAAATAGTCTGTAGCAGTACGGGCCTTGTTTGTGTTCTCGACAAGCTCCCGCCATGCATCGTTCCAGCGTCCAGCCAGCATGTAGAGGTTGCCAACAACGATACCAACTCTTGCCTTGCCCTTGTTCTTTGCTTTTTCTTGTGCGCTGGTCGAGCCGAATGCTTGGACCGACATGCGATCTCTATTCGCCATCTTACCGCTGTCAGACCTCATGTGTGCTCCCATTTCGTCGAAGTTCGTGGGTGGACCCCGGGAGGGAGGCGTCTCGGAGGGCGAAAGGACAGCAGAAGAATCAGCGGGCGACTCTGGACGTGAAGCTAGCGACAATGAGCGATCGAGATGCGGACGAGAGTCGGACGGGCGGGCAGCAGCTCCTGGCGACTGGACACTGGGTAGAGCCTGGACGGCGGTCGCGTATGTTCCCATCTCTGACAGTAGCTTGGCCGAGATATCGCACATGATAGTATTCATGGTGGTTGTCTTTGTAGCATGTGAGGGTGGTACGCAGATGGCCGAGTCCAGACTCCAGCTCTCTTGCTGCTCTGCTGTGCAGTCCATGACGAGCAGTTGTGACACGAGTATCTTGGGGAACTGCTCAGCCAGTTTGTCTGCCACCTCTTGTAATTCATCCTTGGGCGAAGATTCGTATTCTAGAGCATCTGCAATGCCCAGCACCATCATGGGCTCTCGGAACAAGTCAAAAGGGGCCAGTTGAAGATGCGACGGTGGTGCCATGGACGTCGAGAAGTTGTATAGGAGCGATCCATTCGGAAAGGCCAGAGGCGAGAAGATGGTCCTGCTGGACCTGCCATCGGGGCTGATGTCTCCTAGTCGTACGCTGTCATGTTGGTGTAGTCGGTCCAGGAAGCTCATAAAGCGCTGCTTCTTGATGCGCCCGGCAGGAAGGACGAGCACCCGCACGCGCGCCGGCGCGATGGGTGAAAGAGGGTCGTTTGACATATCCTCATGACACGGTGCGTATTGCTATACCATGCTTGTTTGGCACGAACACCAAGATGTAATAACAAAGGTACTTGACTGTTGCCCTGAGCCAATCACCGCTTTCCCTGCCCGCTGCTCCTCCGGGGTTTTGTTAGCAAGCGCAAGGTGCTTCCGTATTCAGCGTAGCTTTAGCCATGCAAATATAAGTAGACCATGTTGACGTGACTCGGCATGCTTTGAGGGATGAAGCACATCAGGCAGAGCCACATAGATTTACTGCTCCAGTTTGCTTATCACAAGTTTCTGTGAGAAGATAATAGTTCTTTCTGCAACAGTCAGGCTGACATCAGGAAGTTGTGCTCGATAGAAGACCCATGACGCTCGTTATCGACTCCCCCCTCCACAACTTCTCCACATTCTCGAGTCTATCTCACACAAATCACTATGACACCCTCACGATAGTTATCCTATCGCCGACCAATAATTCTTCATTCGTATGCTGCAGCATGAGAACCATATTATCTAGAACCTTAATAGACCACACGTCAAGAGCGCTCCTCATCACGCCTCAGTCGCATGCGACCTGTTGAACCTTGCCTCCGCGAAACATCTTGCTCCATCAAGGAGCCGTGACCTGATTCGATCCTCTTATCATGGCTCTACTTCGAGGCCTTCGGGACCCGTACGAAAGGAACTTCCTGGCTGCCCCGAGACCCAGATTTAACAGAAAGTAAGCTTCCGTCCACTTGGTGTTCATACTGCACGACTCGACGCCGACGGCAAGTCGCGTCAACGCGGCTAACGGCGGGGCATCGACCATGCCCAATTTCTATCTTACCAGCGCGCCCTCTCAGCTATCATTCAAAAATGCCAATGCTAAGCAAGATATACAGCGCCTCATCAAAAGTCTCTATCCCAATATCCTTGGCCTCATCAAAATCAGAAAAGCCACATCTCAAAAATCTGCTTCGAGAACTAGACGCCGATGACCCGGAAAAAGATCTCGTTCAGCTTCAACAAAGGATATGTGACTCGATAGAGGATTTTCCAGTGCCTGATGTGCTCAAAGTCTTTCACGCTGCCGAGAAGCTTCTTCGTGAAGAAGAGCTTACAAAGACGGATCTTGGCCTAGCAATCATCGCGAAGCTCGCTTTCAAGCCCGAGTGTACACCAGCGAACCGCCTACACTTCTTCTACACGCTATATCAAGATGGAACCACAAATCGCTATACCGATTTCCCCTCCTATCTTCTTGCGATACTAACCGACAATGGCCGCCAACTCGAAGGATTTGAGCCATTGTTAACGGGCTTGATACCAGCACTGCTCAACGAAGCAGATTCCGAATTCGCTCTGAAAGATATCAAAAGGAGCGAAGCACGAGAATCTGGCTCGAATGTATCGACCTCACTTGACTTGGTTAACAATCTCGTCAAGTATAATGCCAGGTTTTTTCGCGACTCGGACATCACATCATTAGTCCAGGGAATGTTCAATCTGCGGTATAGACTGGCTTTTGGCGATCCTGAAAAGATATGTGATATTCTGGGGACCTTGATCATCTACACCCACATTCCCAAACAGGCGGTACCGAACGCTACCAGGACCTTGTGTTTCATGAGAGGAAGAAAGGGTCTCGAAGAGAAGACAAGCAAAACTTTTTCATATTTCATGAATACTCATCTGAAGGATGAGACAATCGAAAGTCTTCTTCAGAGATTCGAGGTTGAGGACACCTGCCCTAAAGAGGCCACCGGAGCTGCTGAATTACTCGAATTGTCATTAGAAAATGTAACGACGCGCCACTCAATCGACTTGGACATCAACCGATTAATGGATGCACTTGCGAGAACGGTACCGGACGGGATCGCGCCGGCTTATGCTAGGCTACGTTTGGACC
This sequence comes from Aureobasidium lini, assembly GCA_022813425.1. NCBI lineage: Eukaryota > Fungi > Ascomycota > Dothideomycetes > Dothideales > Saccotheciaceae > Aureobasidium > Aureobasidium lini. The sequence goes on from JAKLML010000055.1 coordinate 111,835, forward strand.
TCGTAAAGGTTCTTGTTGAGGACACAGAGATGCAACAGAAACTTCTTGCAGCACCCGACTGGATACATATACAAGAGGCAATTATTCGAAACGCCAAAGCCCCACTCGAGTCCCTCGCTGTGGGTCTGAACAGAGAGGATGGAAGCTTGGATCGTTTCATGAAGGATCGCGAGCATAGAAGAGAAACCGTTCGTGGCATCATATCCTGCTTGGAGCATCTGGAAGGTATCAGTCTTCAGCAGTCTAGGACACTACGAAGGATTGCGCTTTATGTGGCGCCGTGGTTGACGGAACAACAATCGATGAAGCTAATTTCTGCTTACCAGCCGTCTTCTTTCCGCATCTCGATTGGTAACTGGCTGGGCGAGATCAAGGAACTGGCTAACCACTTCATTTTCAACACATCATGTCATCTCACGCTTCGTCAGAAGGCTCTGAGGGTTATAAAGTCCGCATGGCGTACAGCTCAACAACTAGGCGAAGAAGAAGCGACCAATACGTGTCGCGATCTTATCGTAACTGCCCTGGACAATGAGACGAACTACGCTTTCAGAGGCAATTTGGTACATGTTCTGCTGTGCTTTACGTTGGGCGTAACCGATGAGATCTTCTATCGAACTTTGGACGTGTTCGTCAAATCGGCTCGTACAGGTTGCTTCCATGAGCTTATCGAGATACCACTCTTCGCTGAGCCTGAAGCTCATACGGAAATGAAGACCGACAACTCATCAAATCGACCACAAGACGAAGAGCTACCGTCAATTCTACCCGATGCTGGTCTGGTGGTCTTGTTAATGAGGAGCAGTGTTGATCAGCTTGAAAGATCGCGGAGAGTGTACTCTGAGATTCTTCAATTGATTGCCATCCCTGAGCGACCGGCCGAGTCCACTGTCATGTTGCTTAGAGGTCTCTTCCGCATCCGAAGTGATTTGGATCACAGGATTTTCTTCCTTGCAAACTCAGAGGGCGAAAGTCTCGCAAAAGTTCTTCACAGAAATGCCGACTCTCCTTTCTTGCAATCGCGCAGATCTTCTTTACAGTCTGGTGTATCAATAATGCCACCAGTCTGGAAGTATGGCGACATTCATGGACTGCCTGAGGACCCTCCTTCGACAGTGAGCGCTGTACTGCGATCAGAATCGAAACCGGTAGATGGTGTTGACTGTAGTCTCGACATGAGATCGTGGCTTGAGACGATCATCCAGCTGTTGGATTCAGCAAGCTGTGATTGGGAAGTCTACAGCTACATTATCGTTCACGTCGGTCCTCAAGTCTCTAACCAGTCATTGTTTGCCGAGAACATCTACGAAATCAGATTGCTAAGGAACCTGGTCTGTAACAAAATACAGACTCAAACGATATTCAGGCCACCAGAAACCTCAAATCTACGACAAGGCGACGTGGCTTTGTGTCTGTACCACATTCTCACAACCTGTATCGGATACCATTGGCGCTTCCCCCGGAAAGAGAACGTTGATACCGTCACGACTCTTGTCAGAGGTTTGACGTTATGGGATCGTACTACGATAGCTTGTGTCAATGCACTGACATTGAGTTGTTACGAGTTGCCAGTTTCGTTGAGTCGAGATCTTGTACGTATCGTGGCGCAGATGTCCACCATCGTCACAAAGTCCGACTCAGCAATTCATGTGCTTGAATTCTTAGCCGGCTTGTCTCGAATCGACGAGCTTGTCAATCAATTTCATGGTGATGAGATCAAAACTGTTTTCGGCGTATGCTTCAGTTACATTGATTATGCCAGAGGTAAAAAGTTTGACGAACAAAACCGCTCACGGCAAACGGGAGGGCCGCCCACCAGGAACTCTTCCATCGTGGACAGCAACTACCGTCCATCTACCGAAGACATTCCACAGTACGTCTTTGCACTCAGTTACCATGTCATCACTTTCTGGTTCCTCGCCTTGAGCAAAGAAGATCAAAAGAGACACTTCCCTTGGATGGAGCAGAGACTGTTGTCCCCCGACCAATCTGGACAGGTACTTGACGAAGCCATCGTCACTGTTGACCATATCTGGCGAGTCACAGTTGGCAAGGATGTCGTGAAACCACTCCCTCTGGAACTCGGTACGACGGAGTCATCAGCAGATCCGGTGACGCAAACATGGGTTTCAGAATTTTGTATTCTGACCATAAAGTGTCACCTTGACAACGGACTAGTCGAAGTGATCGAGCGAAGGAGTTCGGGCACCGATGAAAGCCATTTTGTCTACGCCGGCCCGGAACCGCTATCCCCTGATCTCATCTACCAGGAAAGGTTTGCGACAGCCATCAACGGCAATTTCAAGAGCGATTTAGAGGTTGTCATCCTGCCTACAACCGATGCTACACGTCGTGCTCTTGGTATTTTCGACCGTATATCACCAATCGATTTTTTCAAAGCTGGTGTCATCTACATTGGCGAGAATCAAACCCACGAACACGAAATTCTGGCGAATGTGTCCGGCTCTCCAGATTATAATCTCTTTATTGCAGGTCTTGGCGAGCGCGTCCCGTTGCAGAACAACCGCAACAATATGGCCGGCCTCGATACTAGCGAAGGCATGTTCGACGGCCGAAGCACCCTCTGCCACAGCGATACAATCACCACCCTAAACTACCACGTCACAACTATGATGCCCACAAATCGCGAGATGGACCCTCAGTGCACGAGAAAGAAGTCACATATCGGAAACGACTATGTCAATATCATCTTCAACAACAGCGGGTTGGAGTTCGATTTCGACACATTCCCGTCTCAATTCAACTACGTATACATCGTGGTTGTACCTGAAGCTAGACAAACATTCATCCAGACAAGAACACGTTCGCATAACACCGGCTGGTATGAAGACTCATGGTTCAAAGTCCGCGTCTTGACTCGCCATGATTTCCCGGATATCTCGTCAGCGGCGGAGACAGTGGTCGTATCCGGTGCGGCATTGAGCTCTTATGTGAGAAATCTAGCACTCAATGCTGAAGAGTTCTGTCGAGTGTGGGGTAATAGGGGTATGGGAGAATTGCCGAGTACTTGGAGGAGTAGATTGCAGCAGATCAGGATGTTGAGGGAGAGGAACGTGCCAAAGAAGGAGGAGAAGACTTGATGTGTGCCGCTCTCAGTGGAGGCTACCTTAAACAATACCACAATTGTGCATTTCTGCAAGGCTATACGCGTGAGAAAACAGCACACGGGAGGCCAGTTAAAAATATCCGAGATTTTCTCAACCCATCTTCTACATTCACAACCACTCCACTCTATCTTCCATGTAATGAAGAGGCAGCAGAAAATTCCACAAGTCCTCTTCATCGTCATTGCCAATCGCCGGTATAATCTGCACCTGCCACAACCAAACCCGTCAGCCATTACCGTTTTTCTTTGAATACAATCTTTTGCGGAAAAAATAACTTGACTAGAATATTACCGTACCTTCCAATCAGCTTTCCTGAAAAGCCTCTTCAACCGCGTATGTCACTGCCACACCCAACATAAAACCCAACATATAATCGCCGGTGTGAGGTTTATGAGTTCGAACTTAGGCCATTCTTCAGAGGGCTTGTTGAATAGATGATTCTTTGCCAGCCATTTGGGCTGTATGACTTTATCACTGAGACTTCCAGCAACATCGTCCATCATTTGTTCAGAAACCATCATCACAGCACCGGTGCTCAATTTATCCATCCACAGGTTCGGAGAACGGTATTCGAGTTCGAACAGGCGTATGTATTGGAGTGTTCTTGTGCGGAGGTGGAAGTGGTGGGGGCCGCATAGGTGTTTTATATGTGAGCATTGATGATATTGTTTGCATGTTCGTGAGAACAAGGTTCGCTCTGCTGGGCCCAAGTGGTCGAGTATGCAGAGGACGATTTCGATGGGAAGATCTTGTAATTTCTTCTTGGTTCGGCGATGTAGGATTTTTCTTAGGGCGCGTGGTATGCGGTGAGTTAGTGCTGTTGCCATTATCGGACAGGCAGTTGCTGCGACACTTGATGGAGGATAAAACAATTTAGTTGGTTTCGAAATTGTTGTGATAAAGTGTGCTGTTATGGAAAGCTTTTTTGAGATGCAATGTTATGACATGGTGGTGCCTTGATAGGGTGTTGAGGAGTCCCGTAGAATAAAAACTCAAATGCGTGCATTCGTATGTCAGCGCCAAACACAAGATTTAAATCAGTGAAGCAACGTAATTATCTCCATAGGTGGGTGGCCATTAGTTTTGCCGCCAGCGCACCCGCCACTCTCGGTAGTCTGCTTGCTCCTTGATCTGGTTTATCAAGATGCAAGATGCTTTCCAGTTTTCATGCCATTGTCTAGAGGGAGCCAGATTCTGCTGATAACAGTACCACTCTGGTGGCCTGGCTGCCTGGCAACCATGCTATCCAAAGTCAAGATACTTTTTAAATCCGTGCGACTGTCTCAAGAATCAACTGGATACCGGTAACCAAAAATACACCAAGCGCTATCTCAGCGAACCTGGCGCCTGTTGATGTCGTTGTCAAACTGCATAATACTTTTCAGGTTGTTGAAAATGCCCAGTGAGAGTGCGAGACCTCTCATAATCACACTAGGATTGAGCTTCCGTAATGCCTCGTGCTAGCAAATCTTTATTCCTTGTCGCACGACTAAATTTCCAGTTCGATACGAGGATGTATCTTTCCCAGTTTGAATCAGGATTTAGGATTGCTCGTAACCAGACTCGCTGAACAGATCGTTCAACGAGTAGACAATCCTGTGTGCAGATCTCAAGTGTTTCAGGCAAACAGGGAGCGTTAGCCACTTATCGTGACCATAGTCTTCACTAGGCGAGATCATATACACCTGTATGGCTATCAGAAAGAGCTCTAAGTTTTGATGATCATGATACATTGTCCATACCTTGCTACCACTTTTCAGAACGACTTTTTTCACACGCGTTCTTTTCTGCCACGCGACCATCAGCACCCAGCCCAGAGAAGACAACAGAAACGGCAACACCGTATAAATGAATACAGGGTCTCTGAGTAGTGACTTCTCGAAATTGGGATACCGCACGTTCAGGAGGAAGCTTCGAGCCAGACAGGCCGGCTGCAACAGTCGTTTGCTCATAGTCGTGGCGATGGCATCTAGCATCGCTTCAGGGAAAATAAGCATACTGCCATCGCGTAACTTTGTATGCCAGCCGTTTTTTCTGGCGAGTATTGCCCAGCGGCCTGGTGAGCACCACTCGCAGCCGTAAATCCTGATCAACTGGAGTGTCCTTGTCTGTACGCCGAAACAATCACCGCAGGAGTGCTTGATAATTGGATCTGCTCGAAAGGCTTTGCATGTGTAAGCGAAGAGGGTACGATCGACGGGGTCCAGAAAATCCAGGATGCAGAGTATGACATCGATGGGCAGATCTTGAATTCGCAGTGGAAGTTTGGTTTGTCGTCGACGGTGGCGCAAGACTTGCTTCAGGATGTGTGGTAAACGAAGCTTACAGTTCGTCATGGTGATTTGAGACTCAACTCAGGTATCAAGGTATATGTGTCGGCTGGCGAAGTGATGTAGGTTGACGTGGACAAGCAAGGAAGATAGAGACGGCCCTTGTGATGAAGGTTGCTGCAGAGAAAATCGAGTGTGGGTAGTGAAATGACGCATTGAGGTGTTTTTAAAGACCACTAAAAAGCAGCAACTGAGCAAGATAGATGGGAATGGTAAGGTAACGTACAACTTCGAAATCCAAAGGTCCCGATATCGAAAGTCGACCATGGGGTTGAGACTCTTTCATCTTCATTTTGTTGTGCCTTGAAATGCTGGTTCGTGATGGGTATTGAAAGAGCGAGACTGCGGACAACAATGGATTGTCGAGAATTGGCGCCTTCCTTAAGACTCGAACTTTTGAGTCTTCCCCTGCCAAGACTTAACACGTATATAGCTGAAAGAATACAGAGTTCTTTCCACGTCCAGCACAGCTTCAGTGAGAGTGCGCCAAAGAGTCATAAGAGAAATGGTGCTTTCATAGCCCCGCTACTTCTTATCTTTCTCTTCACTTCCCTATCCATATTTCTCTCCCGTCCCACGTAGAATGGCAACAAACTTTCGCACTTTCAATGAGCTTCCGCTGGAAATAGTCCTCGACATCGCCGAACACTTACCAGCACACAACGTCGCTAGTCTTGCGTTGACATGCAAGTCTCTCTATGAGAACAAGGACCTGAGCTCGCTTTGGAGACGTAGCTTGTGCGAATTAGGATGGCCTAACAACTGCGATGCGCATCCACTTGTGTTCAACCAAGAACAATTGTTGTTCCAAGCTCTCCTGGCGAAAGACAAAAATAATTACTTGCGAACCAATGCTCTTCGGTGGCCTAGCTGGAACCACAACCTCACCTTCGACGAACTGCATCGCATCATGCGCCCTTTGGATTGGAAGAAGGTGTATGGAGCGCCGTTGGAAAGCATCGCTTTACACACTGATTGAGAGCAGGTGGAAGAATCTGTAGAAAGTTCAGCCGCTCAATATTGGTTGCAGAAACTGTATCTCTACCCCAAAGTCGTCCGCGGCGTGCTCGTCATACATACTTGTCAGCGCATACTGTTAGGTTCCAATTTGCTGAGCAACGAAGATATCATGAGATATGCATTCGTAAGAAGGCGTGCCAGACAAAGCTTCAAGACCTGTCATTATTATCATCCTAACAGAACACGAACAGGCGGAGGCTATCTCTGTCTTAGTTGCCAGATGGAATGGTCCTTCTTCATTTACGACCATAAAAAGCGTGGTCTTGAGATCGTCCTTGATACCTGGACAAATCTTGGTTCTTGTAGCGCTCCATATTCAAGTGCCTGGTTGTTGGCATCTGGCGCGTGCGACCGGCGTTGCCTACATTTACAGCCATTCTCCCAAGCAGACACTCTATATCCTAGAGAACTGCTGGGAACGCTTGCGAGGAGCTAAAATGCCATTTATGACTACTCCATGCCAGATACGACAGAGTAGGACATAGCCAGCGACAGCCAAGAGGAGGTTGTCTTTCCCAGTCAGTGGCGGGCATTCTTGGATCAATTGAGCCGCTCTCACTGGACATGACCCCGATCAAGAAAACATCGTGAATCTTTGAATGGATATCGATGATACATTTGGTGACGGAGAAGAGGCATGAGGGGCTGGGCTCTGGACTCAAATAATTGCTGGAGAGAGGTTGTGCACTCCTACCCGCGAAACACAAGTCTCGAACAGGTTTCTGATGGAGGCGAGTGATTCTGGAAGCGCAAGCTCTATATCCCAGACCCATTGCTATGTTGAGCGGCAATGTGAAGTCAGCGATCAGGGCTTTCTCAGACTAGTCGCCGTCATTTTTCACTTGTATGGGGAACTCGGATACAATCGCTGGACATCTAAGGCGATTCCAACGTCATTGCTCGTTCTTTCTGAGGTTTCTCTCTGTTTCGTAGGTTGGGATGAGACAATATCGCGCAGCGTGATGTTGTTCAAAGTATTCCAAAAATTTCTTGCACGACCCAATAGCGCATCATGCTTCTCGTCAGCATCATGGCAGTTTCTTCAGATCCGAAGCCATGCTCACTGGAGTTAGCTCTGGCTGTTTTGACGTCTTCATCATGGATCGAGAATGCTCGTGGTCGATGTCTCTGTTCGCATGTCTCTTGTGACGCCGATATGACAGTGCCCATGTCATACCTAAGACCTGCGCACCTTTCCCAAAACTGCAAGGTTTGGCTGAGAAGTCGTGCAGATTGTCCATGTTGATTGCCTGGGCTAACAATGGAGTGAGCAATGCAGTACAGCAAGCAGCCACTTTTCGCTTTGTCAGGGCATTGCAGAAGCGCCATGAAAATCATCTCAACAACTGATAGCGCTGGCCTGTACGATATGACCGGAGAGAAATCCAAGACTTGGTGGTTGCGCGACGAGCCGTCTCAAAAGTACATAATCGCGCAATCGAGCAGTGACTGTCACACCAGAAATGCAGGCTCCCGAGACGTAATACCAGATCTTCGAGCTTTACCTGGTTATGAGGAGCGGTGTTCTGCGGGAGGCTCTGTAGACATCCGTTCCCACCTGTAACAGAACGATAGACGAATCGTGTTGATACGACATACAGGGCCAGGTGGATGGGTGTGAGTCGTACTCGGCGGTCGGGCCGCTCAGATTCAGCGCTCAGTCGGTTCGGTTTTGTTTGCAAAGCCTCCCCATACTCTCGAATTGTGCTTCTGTAACCTTGAAAACATTCACGGTCAGGAGTGACGGCTTCGGTGTTGTCGCATGAAGTGTGTTGTTTTGGTGATGGGAACGGCAGTTGGAAGCCGAGGTTGATTTCAAGCGCCCCTCCGACCAACTTCACGGGTCCTTGCCTGTAGGCTGACATCCAATGCACCGAGGCCAAGTATAAAACTTTCCAGACGATCTGCGTCAGCACCCGACTACAGTGGGCATGAGACTGTGATGTTGCACGAGCTGCACGCCATCAGTTCGACATTGGCTTTTTCTGCACACCCTCTTATGGGGTGACTGCGGAAACCCGAAAACTTGACCCTCTTGGGGTCGTCTACGCAGGAACGCTGCATCTTATCCCGCTTGGCACATATAATGTTCCTGACAGTGTGGATGTTTGGTGCTCGGATACTGCGGCTCGCTGGATCTGAGAGATCGTCTTCGATAGACCGAAAACTCGATAGACTGGCGGTACGATGGCGTTCTTGCCTGGAGTAGCGTGTGCGTGCATGGTAGAGAGGGCAAGGACGGGAAGATGATGTGTCGCATGGCATGGCCACAGTCATATATATTCCCAATAGACCTCATAGCCCCATTGCCCTTCTTCCGGTGTTACACTCTTCGGCTTTCTGTTATCTGCCGTTTTCAAGGGCTCCCCGCATCTTTTCTTTGTTCACTACACTCTCGTGCTGGTATCAAGAGCGCCATGGCAGAAGCTCTAACAGTGCCTCTTCCTTTGGCCGACGAGAAAGCTCGGAAGTCGTCCCTGGAGCAGTCTCAGAATGATTCACTAGAATCCATCGAGAGGATCAGAGAGGTCGATCCTGACATTGAGAGAAGAGTCGTACGCAAGTGTGACTGGTGGGTTGTGCCTGCTCCAACTGTTATGTTCATGCTGTCTTTCATCGACCGGTAAGCTTGACTTGTTCGACTCTGCAGACGATTCAGGACTGACGATATGAGCGTAGGGTCAACATCGCGAATGCCAAGATTGAGGGTATGTTGACTGACCTTCACATGGTCAAACACGACTACAACATCGCCTTATTCATCGTCTTCATTCCGTTCATCCTCTGCGAGACTCCTAGCAACATGATCTTGAAGCGCATCACTCCACGCGTTTGGCTGAGCTTCTTGCTGTTCGGCTGTGGGCTCATGGCCATTTGTCAAGGCGTGACAGGATCTTTCGGTGGTCTGGTCGCATGTCGGTTTGTTCTCGGTATCTTCGAAGCTGGCATTTCTCCGGGAAGTATACTCCTCATCACCATGTACTACCGTCGCGAAGAGCTGCCTCGCAGAATCTGCTGGTGGTATATGTCGGGCACCATAGCAGGGGCTTTCGGCGGTCTGCTCGCATACGCTTTGGCAAACATGTAAGCAGCCACAAGCTTGTTGTGTACTTATGCTGATGAGCACAGGAGCGGAGTCAGAGGATACGGCGGATGGAGATGGTGAGTCGATTGTATTTTACTTCCTAACAAGAGCTGACAAGCTGTTTAGGATCTTCATCATCGAAGGGTGTGTTACCGTAGTCATGAGCATAGTCATGTACTGGTGGCTTGCAGACTGGCCAGCGGACTGCCGCTTCTTGACTCCAGACGAGCATAAAGTGCTCATGTGGCGCCTCATGGACGACAGCGAAGGCGACGCCAAGATGAATCGCGTGAACTGGTCCAGGTGTGCGAGAGATTGGAAAGTCTGGGTTGCGTAAGTCTTCTCATCTTGGGTCTGCTCAAAGTCACTGACGTTTGCGAACAGCACTGTCATGTACTTCGGTATCGTAGCTCTCAATCACTCAACCAACAACTTCAACCCGACTCTTCTGAAGGAGCTTGGCTACACATCTGCTGCAGCTCAGGTCAGTGTTCATGGCAGTACTCACAGACCGAGAGCTGACCGATTTAGATCCACTCTATACCTCTATATGTCGTCGCCAGTGCTTTCTGTCTTGGCTCGTGTTATCTGTCGACGTATGTGAATAACAGGTTTTGGCCGTTGCAATCTGGAGTGCTCCTCGGCAGCGTCGGCTTTGTTATCCTGCTTGCTCAAAGATCACCTGCGATTGGGCCTCACATCGCGTACATGGCGCTCTTCTTCATCACCAGTGCAGGCTACATTGTACAGCCAATGGTCGTGTCATGGGTCATGAACAACGCTTCTGGGCATTACAAAAGGGCGTTCACCTCAGGCACCATGATCGGTCTGGGCAATGCTGGCGGGCTGGTATCAAGCAATGTCTTCTTCCAGGAAGAGTCGCCTTACTACCAGACTGGATATGGCACGTCGTTGGCATTGCTGATTTTGACGTCCGTCGCGGCGGTAGTCTTCTATGTCGGGCTCAAGAGGGAAAATGCGAAAAGAGACGCTGGCGAGCGTGATCACCGTCTACAGCTGGCAGATGCTGACAATCTTGGGGATGACCATCCTTCTTTCCGCTTCAGCTTCTGAGAATGACGAAGATTTCGAGAGTTGGGAGATATAAGCTCTAAGGCTTCCTGTAGAGAAGAGTCTCTGTCGCAAGGCGGGAGTTCACGAGACACGATCAGCGTTCATGTTGGGGCTTTCTTTCCGGCGCAATAGCATATAGGTATTTTGTTTGAGAATCGAAACTCGTTACACAATTTGCTGAATGCATTGCTTTTGGAAGACAATGGGAGAGGTTGGGAGTGAGAGGCTGGGGACTGACATCACCGTCAAATGGTCCGTGCAGAAACACCTCACTTTCGGTCGCGCTTCACGCGCCTTTCTTCTTTCTCCTCTCAAACTTCATCTCACATTCTCCAAGTGATGATTGCAACCAGAGATACCGCCGTCACTATGGTCTGGTCTGTGGATTGATAGTCGTTCGAGCCAGAGTATTCGAGATTCAGGCAAACGAGGAGAACACGAGACCTTCTCGATACCGCTTACAGTGCATCATCAGTAGTATTTTACATGGGTATGTTCTCCTACATTGGCTACGGTACCTCTCTTCGCCTTGATTCGAAATGTAGGGGCTTTGAGGCTTGCCAGAGAGTATCGATCCTGCCTGCCTCAGATGCCCATGCCCCTCATCCTGATTGCCGGCAGGACGCAGCTTCCCGAGTGCCATCAAATTTGTGACACCCAATCGTTCGTTCCGTCGGAGTGGGCGTTTGTGAGATTTGGCTTGTCGAAGGGACTGCTGGCTGTCCTCGAGTGATTGCTTGCATCGAGGCTTTCACTTTAGCTGTGAAAGTTCCTATTGTCGTTTGCAAGATTCTTCAATGTCAATCACTGCGAGTCGTCATTGTTTGCAGCGCCTTCTCGACTCGACATGACCTCGTTGCTTCCCTAAAAGTTCTCAAATTACTTGAATTTCTCTTTCTATCTGCGCATACTATTTCTCGACACTCTGTAAAATCAAGCCAAAAGAGACTGGTTCGCGCCTGCCGCAATGGCCCCAATTCAGTCTTTGGACCTCTGGTCAAATCTCATCACCCGCACTGCTAGCGTACACCACACTCGAGTGCCTCTTATCCAGGGCGTTGCCATTGGCCTCGTTTCGCTGGCATTTGTCATCTGTACATTGCGCCTCGCCATCCGCTTGAGCAGACACACCACAAGCTATGAAGATGGTTTCATCGCATTTGCCATGGTAAGTTTGCATACATCACCAAATAGTTCTCTTGCTGACACTTTCGAAGCTCTTCTCGATCTTGGAAAGCGCGGTTGCCTATCTGTGTATGTCAACATCATGTCTTTTCGAGTCGGCTTCCTCTAACTTCCCAAAAGCAGCTCAAAATGGCTACGGAGCTCTTGTGTCTACTCTATCCGATGAAAAGCTAGCTAGAGCTCTCATGGTATGCCTTTCCTTCACAATGAATGATCATATTGCTAACATCAACAGTGGTTCTGGTGGGCTCAAGTAATGTACAAACTCACCATCTGGCCTACTAAGCTCTCGATCCTCTTCCTCTACCTCCGCGTCTTCGGTGACACACCCAACGTCACTTCGTTTGGTGTTAATTTCCGCAAATTTGTGTACGGACTTATGGCCTTCTCCGCCGTCTTCTGTGTCATCACACTGATCGTCAACGTTCTCACATGCATTCCTGTCAAGCACTACTGGGACAAGAATTCTTCTGGCCACTGTGGCGTCGACCCCTTCAGCTGGTGGCTGTCACAGTCTCTTCTCAACACCATATCTGATATACTGATTCTTGTCTTGCCTATGCCGCTTGTCAAGAATCTGCTTCAGATTCCGGCCCGTCAGAAGCTCGGTCTTTGCTTGGTCTTTGGACTCGGCGGCTTGTAAGTTCTATCCCTCCTAGATCGTCTCCTTTCTAACACAGTGTAGTGTGGTCATTGTGACTATTATGCGTATCACGACTTTCAAGTCAGGAGGCTTGGGCGATGACATAACTTGTAAGTTTTCACTTCTCAGGCCTTCCAGATAAGACACTCGAGCAAGGTGCTGACTACAACACAGATGACGGTGCTGTCACGCTATGCTGGACTCTAGTCGAAACCAACGTCGCCATCATCTGCGCTTGCCTACCACTGCTTCGTCCATTCATCGCTCGCATGATTCCTGGATTCTGTGGCCGCTCTGGTCTTCGCAGCACCAACAGCTACCCCATGGTCCAGCCCACCACAACAGACGATGCTACTGGCAAGCCACGCAGCAGCCATATCCCCGAGAGAATACGCCCTCGCTCATGGGTTGGCATTGAGACGGTCATAGGTCATGGCTCGGAGCAAACCTCTGGTGTCGGTATCCACAAGCAGATGGATGTTGACATAACCACGGAGGCTGTGAGCATCTGTGGCACTGATTCTCTGCGCCGCCTCACCCGTCAACATGATGAAGTCACAATCAACGATTCCAGAGACTCAGATTCTACGACTGAACGCAAATAGAATATGTCTGACTTGAAGCTCGACAGGGTTAGAAGATGGCTGTTCGCATGAATTTTGGCGGTAGTTACTAAATCGAGCAAATGGATCTTTTGCATTTTCTCCCCTTATCTCGCCATTTTCACATGCATTCGTGAATTTAGTCGAGATTCAGCGCGACTTGGACGCACATGTCAGGGTTGCATGTTCAACAATGCTTGCAGCGGTCGGTCATGGTATAGCTGCTCAGCAATACATGTTCAGCTGTACGGAATGTGTGCATTCCATGCTTTAATGACAGGGTGTACTGCCGATTGATGCTTAGACGAGAATTACGCTCCAATGTCGCTCCCGTGGCAAAAACGTGGTTTTCAAATGTGTCTTGTGAAATATGGGATGTTAATGCATTGATGGTGGTGGGGATTCTGGCCAAGCTGGTCTGAAAAGCATTATACTGCCATAACGCAACAACCACCTTCCACATTCACTCGATTTATATGAAAGGCATTAGAAAAATATCTCAGATACGAGATATACATTCAAACATAGAACAAAAGTACGTTTCCATGGAGTTATGCTGCTGGTCATCTCGTCAAGGCTTGTTTTGGATGTGACCCTGTCGTGAAGCTTTTTGACGGAGGCCAGATCATGGCGTATCTCTTTCTTGGTGTCTATCTTCAATTCGACACCATGCGTATACAGACCATCAGGAGCACAGGCACATTTCGAACCATGCGATGCTTCGTTCGCAGGCAGCTGCTATCCTGGAAGATGGATATGATGAGATTCACAAAGTCACTGTGGGGAAGGTAGACGGTGGAAGGAGGGAAGAGAAGGTTGTAACCCGTTGTAGAGAGGCGCCTTTCACGACAATCGTTCTCTTGATCAGCGACGGAAGATCTTACTTCGACCTCTGCGTTGTACAATATCGAAAAGCAAGGGATCTGCGGCAATAGAAGAGTTTATAGATGATCTGATAGAGAACAAAAGGTAGATAAAAATAGCTGCCAACTGGCCTCGAATGTTGAGTGCGGGCGGACAACCCCTGGGCTTGGCAGCGGGAACGCGTCGCTCCCGAACTTGGGAGTGGGAGCTTCTTTGGAGAGGAAAGTGGCCGTTCCATCAGCTCCACGCTGGCATCTTGAAAGGGGTGCATTCTCGTTCTCGTTTCCCTAGGATCGATCCTTTAGAGACGTTTCTCCCTCTTCCTTTCTTCTTCAACTTGTTGTAATCCTTTCTTCCTTTTCGTCCATCCGACGACTTTGGCCCCCTTCTTAATTCTTGTTGCTTCTTTTCCGTTGCCTGTGCCGATTCGAGCTCCAGCTAGCTTGAGTAGGCGCTTCTGAAAAAGCAGGGCCAAGCACATACGCCCAAAAAGGCCGACTTTCTGATATCGAAACCGCCACGTTTCCTCATCCAACATGGCTGCGACAAATCAAGGATTCGCAACAGGCGCAGACCGCGATGCCGCGGAGTTGAGAAGAAGAGCAGGCGCTCCCGCACAGAATGGCGCTGTCCAACAGCAGCCCATTGTTGATGACAAGAAGAAGCAGCAGCAGGTAAGCAGAGCTCCTTCGAATTGACCATGCACATGGACTGACGCCCATCCTCCAGGCTAAGAGCATTGTAAATGTCATCGACGACTGGGAGCCCATCTTCGCACCCATCATCTTCACCGCACTCGCCTTCTTCACCCGTCTTTGGAAGATCGGTCTTTCGCCCATTGTCACCTGGGACGAAGCGCATTTCGGCAAGTTCGGGTCGCACTACCTGCAGCGCGAGTTTTACTTCGATGTCCACCCTCCGCTGGGAAAGATGCTGGTTGGCCTTTCGGGCTACCTGGCCGGATACAATGGTACCTTCGAGTTCAAGTCTGGTGATACTTATCCCGAGGAGATCAACTACGTCTTTATGCGCCAGTTCAACGCAGCTTTCGGAGCTCTGTGCATTCCTCTGGCCTACTACACGGCCAAGGAGCTCAACTTCCGCAAGACCACTGCCTGGTTCGTCACCCTGATGGTTCTGTTCGAGAACTCGTATGCCACCATCAGTCGCTTCATTCTTCTCGACTCTATGCTTCTTTTCTTCACCTTCACCACCGTTCTCTGCTGGGCCCGTTTCCACAGACTCCAAAAGCAGCCTTTCTCTGCCCAGTGGCTTCTCTGGCTTACGCTCAGCGGTCTCTCGATCGGCTGTGTGTGCAGTGTCAAGTGGGTCGGTATGTTCGGAACTGCTTTGGTTGGTCTTTACACAATTGAGGACCTTTGGAACAAGTTTGGTGACCTCAGAATGCCCAAGGTATGTTGCAACATTCTGGTTGCGAAAAGGCTGATCCACTGACATGATTTTTAACAGACTGAGCTCGCTGCTCACGTTGGTTTCCGCGTCGTCGGCCTGATCGTCATCCCCATGATCGTCTACATGTTCTCCTTCTACATGCACTTCCTGATCCTCGAGAACAGCGGACCAGGCGATGCTCAGATGAGCTCTCTCTTCCAGGCCAACCTCAAGGGCACTGAGGTCGGAGTTGACAGCCCTCTCGAGGTTGCTCTTGGCTCTCGTGCCACACTCAAGAACATGGGATACGGTGGTGGTCTTCTGCACTCGCATATTCAGACATTCCCCGAGGGCTCGCAACAGCAGCAAATCACTTGCTACCACCACAAGGATGCCAACAACGACTGGTTCTTCTACCCCAACCGTCACGAGCCCGAATTCGATGCCGACGCTCCTCTTAAGTATGTTGGCAACGGCGATGTCATTCGTCTGATCCACGCCCAGACTGGCCGTAACCTGCACTCTCACTCTATCGCCGCTCCCGTCACCAAGGCCGACTACGAAGTTTCTTGCTACGGCAACACCACCGTCGGCGACACCAAGGACCACTGGGTTGTCGAGGTTGTCAACGACGCTTCTTCGCGCGATTACTCCAAGATCCGCACTCTGACTACCGCCTTCCGTCTCAGACACATCGATCTCAACTGCTACCTCCGCGCTGGCAACGTCAACCTGCCTCAGTGGGGTTTCAAGCAGATTGAGACCACCTGTGTCAAGGAGAACCACCCTCGCGATGTCTACACTCACTGGAACGTCGAGTCCCACTGGAACGAGAAGCTTCCCGCTGCCGACACTGGCGCCTACAAATCTCCTTTCCTTCGTGACTTCATCCACCTGAACGTCGCCATGATGACTTCTAACAACGCTCTTGTTCCTGATCCGGACAAGCAGGACGATCTTGCTTCTGCTCCTTGGCAGTGGCCTCTTCTCAATGTTGGTCTCCGCATGTGCGGCTGGGACGACCACATTGTCAAGTACTTCCTTCTTGGTAACCCCTTCGTCTACTGGGCCAGCACCGCTTCCATTCCTGCTTTCGGTCTTCTTTTCGCCTACTACCTCGTTCGCTGGCAGCGTGGCTACAACGAGCTCTCGCAAAAGGACATGGACCAGATTCACTACGCTGGTATTTACCCTGTCATTGGTTGGGTTCTCCACTACGCACCTTTCATGGCCATGGGTCGTGTTACCTACGTCCACCACTACTACCCTGCTCTTTACTTTGCCATCCTCTGTCTCGCCTTCTGCACCGATTGGGTCACCAGCCGCCTCCCTCGCGCCATCCAGTACAGCGTCTACGCTGTTCTCTACACTGTCGTCATTGGTCTGTTCTGGACATTCAGAGCAATCACCTTCGGTATGGAGGGAAGCCACACTCAATGGGCCCACCTCAAATGGCTTGACTCATGGCGTATGACCGATTAGAGGATAGCCAGATGGGATGAATAGCTCTGCAATGACGAAGTCAGTACATTCGTCAAGAATAAAAAGGAGTACGGAAAACCGAATTTGTCTCGTCTCAAAGAAACGCGTAAAGATTTCATGGACTTGTGCAGCGAAAGGGGGGATGACTAAACATTTTCCTTGGTATAATTTTCCTTCTACAAGTCAAACAGAATATTTTTCCTTTTTCCTTCTGCTTTCCCCTTTTTTTGTGCGTGAGCCGTGAGCCCTACGAACTACGTGACCGAATCAACAAAGTCCAGACCATGACGTAGCAAATATAGGCTCTTAGGAGATGGACTGGCGTAACGTCTCGAAATCGTGCATCTCGACAACAAGCATGAGGTGCATTTTGGTGCTACTCTCAAGAGCAGGCCTCAGTGGACATCTGTTTGTCAAAAGGCACGAAGATATTGAGATACCATGGCTTGTCCAGTGAGAGAGCAACATACTAGGGCTTTCAATGGACACTCTCTTGGTCACGGAAAACTTTGTGCAATTGTACCGCCTGTCATTGCGACCATTGTTGATGCTGGGATGCCTGCCTTGGATCATCTCCTAGAGGGTCCCTGATAGCAGGCTAAGGTCATGAACTCTCGCAAGTAGTGTATTTGACCTCCTCGAATCGATCCTCTGCTAATATCCAACTACTGCCATGCACAGTGACCAATCTCAGGAGGTCTTGTACGTTGTGAGCCTATTTATCGCGTTGCCCGGATGTGGAAGACTGGACTTGGAATACAATCTCATGTTTTTTGAATCGCGTACTTCACTCCTCTAGCCATGTTCAGGAACATAAGTTTCAAGCATCAACATAGTGGGCTCTCTCACACAGTCTTCGAAGAAAGTTGATTGTCTGAGACAAAGACGACAAGCAGATGAAAGTAGGATGTTCGTTGAAACAAAGGCGGAACGCACGGACATACCGGTTGCGGGCTAACCCTGAATCGAAAATGTGGGGAGGACGATTGGCCAGATACCGGAAGTTTGATGAATGCCGTCGCCCTCGACCTTTGCTTGAGAGCTGAATGCTGCGTGACCCTGTGACAACAGTAGCGACAACGAGCGACATTCGACGAGTTCGAGCGACTTGACGTGGCAAGAGAGTGGGAAACAGGAAATAGGGCCGGGAAGATTGATATTCTGGGCAGTCGCCAGTCAGCCGCCTTTGTGCTTCTTTCCCTTTCGACCCGAGATTGGATTGAAGGGCATACGACGCCGCCAATCTTTTTTGCTCCTTCCTGGACAGTCTTTAAACCTCATTGATACCTCGATACACACCTATCCGGCACCCTCATTGGCCAGCGCAGACGTCCCCTGGAGCAGCTTGTCGAGGACGAAGCTCTTTTCGGAAACCCAGGCCGACACAGACGAGGCGCACCTGACATGAACATCTCATACTAAAGCGGCCATGTTTTCTTCGGGCTCGGGCGATGCCAAAGGGCGGCAGACATCGGGCGGCAAGTCGTTCTTCTCGCGCCGTCACCACAAGGACAAGCACAACGAACACGTGCCCGACAGTCCCTCGCTGCCTTCGAACTGGTCGCAAAACCCCCTACCACCCGTGCCTCCTCCGCACCAACAACAACACCAGTACCACCAGCAACCGCCTTCTTCGTCGCATTCGCATTCTTCGCGCCAATCCATCGACCATGGCGGTGGCCTCATGACTGCCATTCCGTATGACAGCGTTCCGCGAGACACAAGGTCTCCAGTACGGGTTGATTACCTACCACAAGAGAACAACTCACAACTACCTCCCCCACCGCGGCCACCGCAACATACGTCACAGTATTCGCTGGCCAGCACTGGCCGTACAAGCTCGTATGAGAACTCAATACACTCGCAGTATGATCAATATCCGGCCTCAGACAGGGCCAGCATACGCTCTAGCCACAGCCATCGCACGTCGATATCCATGCACCCACAACATTCGCCTTCATCGTTCCCGAACATGTCACTCGATTCGACTACTCTCCTTCCACAGTTAGCCCCTTCATCCACTCGTGGATCTCAGCAGAATGGCTTTCTCAGCGCCAACCAACCCTCCGCATTCAGCTCTACCGCCTCCTTCACTCCCGACGGTTTTAATCTCCAACGACCGAGCGATGATCGCATAATTGAGAAAGAGTTTTTGGAGCTCATGCACAAGCGTGGATGGAAGAGTTTGCCTGAACAAGCCCGAAGGCAGATGGAAGCATACCCTATAAACAAGAAATGGACCTTGGTACATCAGGACAGATTGGCCGAATGGCAGGGCGAACAAAAAAGACGCATGCACGCGAGGACGACTATCAATGCCGACTCGAGTCTGGGTATTCTGGGTCGTGCCGATGAAGAGGGGAGCCCGGAATGGTATGTCCGCAAAGTCCTGGATAACTCGATCAGCGCGAAGCAGTTGCAAAGTTTGGCCGTCAGTTTGCGAACACAGCCCATCGGATGGGTCAAGGCTTTCGTAGAAGCACAGGGTCAGGTTGCTCTGGCTAATGTGCTCGGAAAGTACAACCGCAAGCAAACTCAAGGCCCGACAAATCCTACTGTTAACGACAGAGATCTGGACCGCGAGTACGATATCGTCAAATGTCTAAAGGCTTTGATGAACAACAAATACGGTGCAGACGATGCTCTCGAACACGCTCCTATCGTCAACGCCCTTGGTGCATCTCTCATTTCTCCTCGACTGAACACCAGGAAACTTGTCAGTGAAGTTCTGACCTTCTTGTGCCATTGGGCAGAAGGACGCGGCCATCAAAAGGTTTTACAAGCTCTGGACTCGCTTAAGTCTTCTCAAGGCGAGAATGGCCGCTTCGATGCTTGGATGCGTATTGTTGAAGTCACCGTTGATGGCAGAGGCAAAATGGGCAGTCTTGTCGGAGCCAGCGACGAGGTTCGCAGTGGTGGTATTGGTATGGAGAACCTGCTCATGGAATACGCGGTTGCTTCTCTGTTCCTCGTCAACATGATTGTTGATGCCCCGGAAAGAGACCTGCATCTGCGCTGCCATATCCGTGCACAATTCACAGCATGTGGTATCAAGCGTATCCTCAACAAGATGGAGCAGTTCCAGTACGACATCATCGACAAGCAAGTTGAGAGATATCGAGCGAACGAGATCATCGACTATGAAGACTTGCTTGAAAAGGAGAATCAAGTCGATGGCCAAGAACCGGAGCCACAGGACCTCAGCGATCCTGTGCAAATTGTTCAAGCAATCATGTCCAAGGTGAATGGCAGTCATTCAGCAGATTACTTCGTGTCTTCGTTGCAACATTTGTTGCTGATAAGAGACAACGAGGCCGAGGACAGACTTCGGATGTTCCAGCTTGTGGATGCTATGTTGAGTTATGTTGCCATGGACAGGCGATTGCCTGATATGGATCTCAAGCAGAGTCTTAACTTCACTGTCCAGAGTTTGATGGACAAACTGTATACAGACTCTGAAGCCCGACAAGCAAGAGATGAAGCCTTGGAAGCTCGCCAGATTGCCGAGTCCGCGCTTGCAGAACGAGACGAACTGAGAGCTCAGCTCGAGCTTGGTGCAGACGGCTTGGTCAAAAAGCTCACAAAGTCGCTCGAGGAACGAGACTCGGTCATTCAAGTTCAGCAACGCCAAATCGATGGTCTCAAGGCAGAGCTTTTGGAAGTCCAACGGGTGCGAGCCTTGGAATTACAACGCAATGAGTTGGAGACTAGAGAGCTATATCTTATGCTGCGCGATGCTCAAGATATCGCAGCCGCATCCGCTAAGACTGGCACCAAAAGCGGTACTGCAACCGATCCCACGCAAATGCAAGGTATTCTGGACCGCGAGAGGCTTATGGATCGTCTGGAAATGCAGCTCGAAAGAGCAAAGACACAGGCCAAGCTCGAAGGCAAGGTCTGGCAACAAGTCGATCCTTCGGATAAGCTCCGCGAGTTGCGTGAGAAGATGGATGGAGTGGGTGTACAAACCGGTGCCATCCCTGACAGTTTGCCTGATGGCTACATTGGAAGCGTTTCCAGAACTCAAAGAGGTGGCATTGCTCGTAAGCCCCTTCCTGGTCAGCCTCAACAAGACGGCGATCAGTCGCTGGATGAGGACGATGAAGATGCCACTGTTTACGAGAAGCCTCGTATTGTCCAGATGAAGCGACCCAAGATCAGCTCCGCACATGCCCAGGCTGGTTACCTTAATGACATTGTTAGCAAGGTCCGCCGTATTGACGGAAGCGATGACGAAGGCGATGACAAGACTATCGGTGCATCGCACTCGAGGAACGTCTCTACCCAGTCCAGACATGTGTCTTCGCACTCCAGACATGTATCCTCGCACTCCAGGAACGGTTCAGCCCAGCATGCCAGAATTCCTTCTGCTCAGCTCAAGCCTTCTGCAGATGGTGAGCTCAAATTTGATGGCTCTATGCCTCCTCCGCCTCCTCCTATGCCAGGCTTTAACGGAGCTTCTGCCCCTCCTCCGCCGCCCATGTCTGGCTTCAACGGTGCCCCTCCTCCGCCACCACCAATGATGCCAGGCTTCAACGGAGCTGCTCCTCCACCTCCTCCTATGATGCCTGGTTTCAATGGCGCTGCTCCCCCTCCCCCTCCCATGATGCCTGGGTTCAATGGCGCTGCTCCTCCTCCTCCACCCCCAGGCATGCCTGGATTCGCTTCTGGCGCACCTCCACCGCCACCAATGCCCGGATTCTCTGGACCACCACCCCCACCGCCACCAGGAATGCCTGGGTTCTCTACTGGTGCTCCTCCTCCACCCCCGCCGATGCCTGGTTCCCCTATGCCAGGATTCGGTGGCCCACCACCTCCCCCTCCGCCAGGTATGCCTGGTACGAAGGCTGGAGGACCGCCCCCGCCCCCTCCTCCACCCGGAGCGCCTCCTATGCCTGGAGCCAGACGAGGTGGATTCTTGCCTCAAGCACAGTATGCAGCCTCCTCCAGCATTGGTATGGGTGTTGCAAGACCTAAGAAGAAGCTCAAGGCTTTACATTGGGAGAAGGTTGACTCTTCTGAGTTCACTATGTGGGCTTCACACGCACCTACCCACGAGGCCAAAGAAGAAAAGTACGCCGAGCTTAGCAAGAAAGGTATTCTTGACGAGATCGAGCGTCTCTTTATGGCCAAGGAGATCAAGGCAATCGGCAAGAAGGAGAAGAAGAGCGACAAGAAGCAGATTATGCCCAGCAATCTGATGCAGACTTTCCAAATTTCTTTGGCAGTCTTCTCACAACGGCCTTTAGAAGACGTTGTTCGTATGGTCATTCATTGCGACAAGGAGGTTTTAGAAAACCCTGTCGTCATGGAGTTCTTGCAGAGGGAGGACATGTGCACCATTCCCGACAACACATCGAAACTCATGGCACCTTACAGCAGAGATTGGACTGGACCGGACGCGCTGAAGTCGGCTAGAGAGCAAGACCCTTCGGAGCTTACTCGTGAGGATCAGATCTACCTCTACACAGCCTTCGAACTGCACCACTACTGGAAGGCCAGAATGAGAGCGTTGGCACTGACCAAGAGTTTCGAGCAAGAGTACGACGAGGTTTCAGACAAGTTGAAGATGGTATGCAATGTGTCAGAGTCTCTTCGCGACTCTGTGCGTTTGATGCCTGTCTTCGGTCTCATTCTCGACATCGGTAACTACATGAATGACTCCAACAAACAAGCCATTGGTTTCAAGCTTAGTTCGCTCGCCCGTCTCGGTATGGTCAAGGATGATAAGAACGAATCCACCTTGATGGATTACGTCGAGCGTGTTGTACGCAGACAGTATCCTCAATGGGAAGGCTTCACCGAAGATATTGGCGGTGTCGTTGTTGCTGCCAAGCTGAACGTCGATCAGCTGATGGTCGATGCTAAGAAGTATATTGACAACATCAAGAACGTGCAAATGTCCTTAGATGCTGGTAATCTCAGCGACCCGCGCAAGTTCCACCCCGAGGACAGAGTCAGTCAGGTTGTGCAGCGATCGATGAAAGAGGCAAGAAGAAAGGCCGAACAGATGGAGCTGTATCTCGGTGAGATGAAGCGGACATACAACGACATCATGACTTTCTTCGGTGATGACAACCAAGACGAGTCGGCGAGGAGGGAGTTCTTCACCAAGCTGGCCAACTTCGTCAACGAGTATAAGGTGAGTTTGATCGATTGTGCTAGAACTGAGAAATTACGTACTAACACTCATAACAGAAATCGCACGAGAAGAACACTTCTCAAGAGGAAACGCAACGTCGTAATGAGGTCTCAATGCGTCGCAAGGCACAAGCCAGTCAATCTGCTCTCGAGAAGGCTACTTCAGACCCTGCTGGACCTCCCTCACCTGCCTCTCAAGGTGCCATGGATACATTGTTAGAGAAGCTTCGCGCCGCCGCTCCTGCTACTAGAGATACCAGAGATCGCCGACGACGAGCCCGCCTCAATGAACGTCACCAACGCCGTGTAGCATCTGGACAACAGATGCCCGAAATTGCTGGCGTGACCTCACCAACCGATGATACCGCTCTCATGTCTCCAACTTCGGAGAACGCACCGGATCGTTCGTCAACTTCAGACAGCACATCGCTCGCCCCTCATGTCGAAGAGGACAAGGGCGCAATTAGCGAAGGTGAAGACGTTGCAGACCGTGCAGCCACTCTTCTGCAGGGCCTCCGTGGCAGCACTGGCGACAATGATGAGCCGCCACTTCCTCGCGATAGCGAAAATCTCCGTGTTCGCCGACGCCGCGATCATGCCGATAGCGAACGCGAGCGCCGCCGACGAAGACGCGCACCGGGCACCAGCACTGCATCCACTGATGGCCGTCCCCAAACTGGCATCAGCGAAGCCAGCGCCGACCACCACGACGACGACACCAGATCCGAAATCGGTGATACCAGATCAGACGTCGGCAATGGCGATGTCGGGGATAACATGAAGTTGGATCTACAACTCATGACACCCTTGGCCAGTCCCGCATTGACCTCTCCACCCATCACTATCGTCAGTCCACCCTCCCCCACCACAACTGCCGAGAAGAGAGATTTCAGCACACCACTTGGTAGTCCCAGGTTATCTTGAGCATTAGAGTAGGATAGGAAAGCTGTTTGGGTCATGGGTGTTTCTGGATGTTTTCCCCCCTTTTGCATACAGCAAAAAATCCCTATTGTAATTGTTTGTTTGTCGTCTTCGTTTTCTGCGCACCAATACCTAAGCGTCACTTCTTTGTTTTGTTCTGCCTTCTTTTGCATAGTGGGAGTTTTCTTAGGGACTTGATATAGAAGGTTTCTATTGACCGGACGTTTTCAACCTTTTCCACATGCGCCTTCGTTGGCGGTGATTTGATGTGATGTATAATGATTTTGATGTAGGAGTGGTAGTTTAACACCGAGAGAAAAGGTCGGGCTTTCCTGGCCATCTAATTCAGTCAAATCGGCCCAAGCTTAGTTTTTCCTGCCAGGGATCATTGCAGATCAAGAAAAAAAAAAAAAGACTTTGCCATTTTCAATGCATATTATGTAGAGTATCCAGGAATGGAAAGTCAGCAGAGAAAAAGAAAAAAGAGAAGGAAAAAGCGGAGAATAGAGAAGAGTGCTTATGCGATTTTGTTCGGTGATTATATTTCTTTTTCGAAATTGAGTCTTGTTCTGCCAGTTCCATTCAGTTCGTTGAGCGGAAAGTAGGTTTTCCAAGGAAAAAAGGAAGAAACCTGTCGAATGTTCTGCCAGACCATGTGCGGAAAGAACAATGCAATCGTTTGTCCACTTGCATTTTCGCAGCTTGGTTTGAAGAAAAGACAAGTCTGGCAGGTGGTGCATAGTAGTACAACAGCGATGTTCCCCTTGTCGATTCACTTTGCCCTGTCGTAATATCCGTTGATACTGGTGCAAAATCTTGCACATCACAGTAATCCCAATACAACTTGGCCCACCCTTGTGTACCTTTTAAAAATTCGCTGTCGAAAACAAATGTATCCATGTGATGAAAACTGCGGAGAAAGGAGAGGTAGACCATTATCAATCTTCGAATGTCATTTTTCTGGCAATCCCGCCACTGGTTTTGCCGCTTCCATATTTTGCTGTCGTGGTAAGGGTGGCTTGTTTCCCGTACGTTTCCAAAGTCTCCCAGGAGCCAGTGATATGGGTCGTCTGAGATGAAAATGTTGGCTGGTTTGATGTCGTCGTGACAGAATCCTTGTGCATGGATTCGGGTGAGTGTTTGAAGTACTCTTTCGAATGAGCTTCTGAATATATCGTCCAAGTGAGAGATAGTGAGATTGGGTGCTAGATCTAGTAGTTGAGCGATTTTAGGACCAGCATTGTGCAGAGTGCCGTATTGATAGAATTTCGTGACTAGTTGCCATTGTTTCGATTCTCCGTCGTCGACGATAAAGTAATCTTGTACGTTGACCAGTCCATTGTTGATAGGCTCTTCACGCTCGGTGTGCAGTTGATTGGCGTGTAGCAGCATGAACTGTAGCTCGGTTGGCCATCTGGTTTCTCCGAAGATCGTTACAGCTGCATCTGGCAGAGTATTGCGCAAAGGACTTCTGTCGACATAGAAAGACTTTATAGCTACATTTTGGCCCGTCCTGGTGTCGTTGTATATGCTGATAGCACCCTCAAAGCCAGATGATAACGCAGTTTTGAAAATGTACCGCTCCATTGATGGCGCATCGCTCAGAACCTCGTGACATCTCGGTCTGTCTGGGCAATATCTTGAGGGACATTCAAAGTGGTCCAGAGGCTGGTTATGAACGGAAAAGTCAGTTGGCAGAAACCTGGGTGTGCCGGGCAGCTTTGATGGGCTCGTCGGCAGTAGGATGAAGTAGCTGATCAGAATGATATAAAGCAGTAGCCATAGTGCGAGTCGTCCGTACGGTCGAGGAACCAGCATGTCCAATTGATGATGATTCACACATATTGCGTATTTGCTTTGCTTTTATACCGCTGACGGCCTCAGAAGCCAAGGTAATAAAGCATATCCAAGCGATGGTTTAGTTCCCTCGAGAGTTGTCGCTGTCGAAGATTGGAGGATCATGGCGGGTGTGTTCTTCCTCCAATCGATTCAGACGGGTTCCAAGTGCCGACCTCATACTTGGCAGTGACATATCGGCTATAGCCCGCCTTAGTCCTCTATACCAGCCACTGGGAAGGGTGCCCAGGTCATGCTTGAGGTATGTGATCGGGCTGTGTAGTAGTGAGCAGGAATGCAGCACGTTACCGACATATAATCATGACCTAGGCAGAGACTCTATGGCAGTGTCACATAGAGGCAGTGCAAATAGCAGATCAATGCAGCTATGATTCGAGCCTTGCCATGTTCCGTTGTGGGCAGAACCAAGGCCCCGCAGAGCTTGTACATTATCATCAGCTTTCCATCAGTTCTGCCAACTTCTTCGATCTTTGATTGATGATTGATTCATAGCCCGCGGGAAGTGAGGGTTTGCAGGTTGACGCTATTGCACAACAGTTCATCGACTGTGCTAAATCTCTCCGCGGGACCTGTGGCAGAGCACTAGGAGGTTCGGAGATTTCTCCGTTTAGTTTGATTGGACATCCGAGATGTCTGTTCATGGAAGCGTAAGATTAATTTGACCTTTATTCCCGATGGCCGTGGGGAGATGGCAAGTCGGAATGGTGTTTGATGCTTGGAGCTCCTATGGATAGTGACGGATGCCAACCGAAGCTGATCCGCCCCACGTAATCGCCACTTCCTCGGCTCGTCCGGTCGTTCTTACCATTTCCCTGGAATACGCACAACAACAGGACTTACTGTAACGACAGAGATTTGCTTGAGCTAATCAATGTGGTGTTCGAAACAAGAATTTCGTATGTAAAAGCAGCCGTCTAAAGACGTGG
Organism: Aureobasidium lini; assembly: GCA_022813425.1. Lineage (NCBI taxonomy): Eukaryota > Fungi > Ascomycota > Dothideomycetes > Dothideales > Saccotheciaceae > Aureobasidium > Aureobasidium lini. Next base: position 138,485 of record JAKLML010000055.1, read on the forward strand.
CACAAATTCCTGAGATCGGCATATCATGAAGGAAAAGAATATCATTTATCGTATAAAGTACTCCACGCTACCACTCATAACACAGGTGTCCCAAAACGCCATTTATAATGCTTTGCTCGCTTCAATTGTATCAACATAACATGATCACCTCTCAACCCTGAATAGCAGCTTGAGGCTCAGCAGCATATTGCCCACACTTCCCCATCATCTTCCCAAAGTACTCGGTAACAAAGCTCTCGGTATAAAACTCGTGTTGCTGACTGTGTTCAGAGACCAAATTGTGTGCCAGTTCATGACACAGAGTGACGAACCAATACACTGCTGCAGCCTGTTTGCCTACACCTCCTGCAGTGGTGAAGTTTTGCCAGTGCAACTGCAGAAAGTAGCGGAGGTTGCAGAAGATTGAGCCTTGGCGGTTGAAGGCGATACTGCTACCTGTTTCGTTATAGTAGATATGCAGTGATTGTGGCTTCAGGAGAAACACATTGCCGACGTCGAGTAGGAGGGCGGCGAAGGCGTTGAGCTGAGCGGCATGATTCTGCAGGAACGTTGCTCGAGAGGATGCAGGTATGGCGTTTGCAAGGAAGATCTTCACTCCAGCAGAAGTGTTGCCGATGAATGTGAGGTCCTGACCAGGTGTCTGGTCACAGTAGGATGGTGTCTCCTTGACTTGATTCTCTGTAGGTGGAGAAAACAGCGCGGCCGAGTCGTGAGCACGTGAAGAGTTGACTGCTGACATAAGATTCTGAGAGATCTGGTGAGGTGGGGTGATCTTTTCGGGTTGTTGAGCAACAGTAGACTTCTTCACGACTTGATTGGGGTTTTCTGAGTATGGCGGCGGGGCATCAGAAGGTCCAGCTTCTGGACGAGGTGTGTCTTGCAATTGCTTCTGGCGTTGTTGCTGATGTTCCTGCTCTGCCGCACCCGTCTCAAATCCAAGCTGTCTCTGGAGGTTGGAGAAGAAGCCTGTGCTTTTCTTGGGACGCTGCGCAACCGTCGTCTCAGGAGAGGCGTCAAATGCACCAGGGATAGGTTTTGGCTTCTCAGGTGTGGCTTGCGATTGTTCCGGTGCATCGATAGCCCGTGATTGCTGTTGTGCATTCCATTCGGCCTCACGCTCAGTGATCCTCTTTTGCTCCTCTTCCATCTGCTGTTGTCGCTTGTTCTCAGCCATACGATTCTCAGCAGCCTTCTGGCGCAGGATGCGGTCTACGTTATAGCCCTTGGTCTTGAGACGCCGCAAATCACTTTCCAAGATCATCTCTAATGCAAGGAAATCTTGTTGCTTGGGTCTCTTGAGTAGAAGAGACATGATCGCACGTGCAACCTCGTAGAAGTCAGGACGAGCTGTCACGAATAGGGTTGCATCTTTTTTCGTGTCTCTGTGCAGCGCAGCGGTTCTCTTCTCTTTGTATGTTGCATTGTACCCACGCAGAGTCTTTGTCAGAGTCAATGAGCTGACAACTTTGACGGCAAGGACGCTCTCAAGCCACTTCGAGTCATGGCGAATCATATCCGCGGTGTGGTCATGCAAGAATAGACGACAACGCTCAACAATCAAACCTTGAAGTTTTGCTGCAGAAGACTGATCAGGTAGAAGGCCGCCCATTCGCTGATCATCTTCGATAAGACTGCTAATCCAGGTGGCCCCGAGACCAGCGTACAAATTCTCGAGTATCTCCTCTTGAGGACCAGCAAGCAATCTCTCCTTGAAAAGGCGGTAGCTGTAAAAATCATCAACAAGAATAATACTCGAGGGCACGGCAAGATGCCATTCCTTGATAGCTGCTTCGTTATCCTCAAAGTAGTCTTGTTCGTCTTCTGTGACCTTGCTAGTAGCGGGAGCAATTTCCTTGACGGCAAGCAGGCAAGGTGAGCGCTTGAGTGCAGCCCAAAGCATCTTGTCGTTCCTCAATCCACTTGCGTTGTCTGCTATGCGACGCAAAAGGCTGAGATATTTGTCTTGACCAAGCGTACCCAGCAGGCGTGATGGTTCGCGAACGAGCATGCCTGCAAGCTCTGGTGCACTGGGTTCATGCTTAGAACCAATCTTCAGTAGGAAAGAATTGGCCTCAGAGCCGAAATCAACAAAGTCAAAGATTTCACCGTAGGTCGCGCTGTCGCCCAAGAAACAAGCTCTAGGAGCAGTGTAGCGGACATTCTCGCTCTTCTCATTGCCTGAACCGGACTTCACGACTGGAATGATACGCGATTCACCCAGCTTCTCGGCAAGATTTCCAGAAGCACCAATCTCATTCAGTCGACCAGCAAAGTAGCTGAACACATTCTTAGCGTCTACGCGAGACTTGGGAGGGCTCTTTACAAGACGATCAGCGCAGATGGTGATAGGAGGGTCTTGCTCGACATTGAATAGAGCAGCATGCTTCTGCAGGTCTTCTCTGATGATCTGAAACCCGAGCAGGGCAGATCTTTTGTTGGCAAAGCATTGTGTAGGAGTTGCCAGCTTCTTTAAATCGGCGTCCTGAAGTGGTAGAAACGGTACTGTGACTCGCTCGACCGGGAAAGTGCGGTAGCCATTGGTGTAGTGGTTGGTGATATAGTACTGAAGGGTCTTCTCGTACAATCTCGAATCACCCTCAGCAGCTGCCTTTGTCATGATCGGTATCAAGTCTTGAACACCAGGATAAGCCTTAAGTCCGAGCACGCTTAGAAATTTCGATTCGGGGCTGGCTTTGCGGAACTCCCCAGGCCATTGTAGAAGTGGTAAGCCGAGCTCTCGCAGAACAGGGAGCGGCTCGTACAGATCTGCGACCTTGAAAAGCTTGCCTTCGATAGCCTTCGCATCACCTTGTACTTCGGCAGGACAGATAGGCGTCTTACGCAATTTGTCGTAATCGGCGCTTGGAATGTCGGTCTGAACACTGACAAGGTATTTGATCAAGTCAACGTGACTCCACTTACCTTCGGCGGCGCCCGAGGATTTTGCCATCAGTCTCTCGAACACGACAGAGAGCTCAACAGTCTTGCGAACTCCAAGTGGCAGCAGGAACTTTTCTTTCACGCCTTGAAGACCATGCACAGTGGGCAGATCATCGAAGAGCCGCACGGATGCGAAGTAAGACTGAGCTGGCTTGCGCATACCGAGCTTGGTGGGTATCACTGTCCTAGGCTCCAGGAGTTGAATGACAGTACCCTTTGAGGACTGACTAAGGCCATCCCATGACTTGGATACAACAGAAAGGACTTGACCAGAGAATTGAGGCGATTTGGTAAGGCTCTGCTCTGCGGAAAGGCCTGTACCGTCCTTCTCAATGACGTAACGCAGCCATGGCACAATCTGAAGCTCACTCCAACCAAAAGCCTCAAGTTGATTCTTGGGGACATTCTTGACGAATCGGAAAGGAATGGTTGTCGACGGCGCAGGAAGCTCAGCAGGGATCTTGCTTGGGTTGGAAAACGAGTCAATACTGCCTAGGAGTAATACCGGACTAGGGTAGGTACTAGTGTATTCCTCAGCGATGGTTGCAACAGTACCATCGAAGAGGGAGTGGAGAGCAGAGACGTCTAGCTCGTCTCTACTCAGCTTGCCGGCTGCCCACTTGATCAGCTCGGTTAATTGATTTTCTTCCAAGGCACGTGCTTCTAGCTCTTTCTTGATATCATGAGTAGTGATGTCAGATAGCAGGCCGTACTCTTTGAGATTGCGCATGAAGACCGAGGCTTTGTCCATGATCTCATCAGGCACGACAGGGATACCATCCACGAAGCTGAGGTCTTCCGTGGCAACACGGACTTCGAAGCTAGGCAGCACACCACGGGTGGACAAAAGATTGATGGACCCTTTCTGGTTACAAGTCCAGAAGGCTTCTTCGATGATGGCACCAACCTGAGACGATGGTGTGGACTCGGAGAAGGTGTACTGCTTGAAAGTATGAATTGCAGAAGCCATAACAGCTTGCAAATCCTCTTTTTGAACTTTCTTGTTGCCCGAAGTAATCATTTGACGCTCAAGCTTGGATTTCAGTTCTGCCATATCACCTGTATAGGCAACACGACATGCTATGCCGGCAACTCTCAACATCTCGACGTTCCAAGTACGTACCCAGCGTGCGTTCAAATCAATACTCTCACGTTCGACGGTAGGGATGACGGATGGAGCAGAGATGTGGGCAAGGAGACCAGTGGTCTGGGCAGTGGGGAAGCCAATAAAAACACGGCCGTTCTTGCTAGGAAGGACAGAAGCAAAGATTTCGGAAGCCTTGCCAGAGGAAGATCCTGAAAGGGTGGCCATAGAGACAGAACTATCATCGAACGAAGATGTCAAGATGGCAATTCTGGTGTGCTTTGGCGGTGGCTTCTTTGTGGCACGCTCGAGTTCGGCAGCCAAAGTCTTGTTTACGTATGTCTGAACATTGACTGTGCTGATCCTCAAGAAGACTGAAGCGGTACTTGTACCTGAAAGATCCTCTGAAATGGCTCGTTGTACAGCCTCCTCCTCTTTTGCGGCGCGTTTGGCGGCAGCACTAGGGCCGGTAGCTGCTGATGCAAAGCGACTGAAGAAGCCACGTAGCGACTGAGTCGGAGGTTCTGACGAAGATGGCTGTAGCTGTTGTTGAGTACCGGCGACACGCGTCCAACCGATGACATTGCACCACTTTGCATCGATCTGGGCGTTCTGGTATTCCACACCGACAATCTTCATGAGTCCTTCTTTTGTCTTGGGGTTGACGTCGTGAGGAATGGTGACATCGGCTGATGGGGCCATCTTCTTGTTGAGTGTGATCATATTCCACTGGTCTACCCATAGTTCAATAGACTGTAGGCCGACGAAGGTCAAACTGGTGGCGAGGAACTGGCAGATGGAGAGTAGGTTCGGTACGGGAGAGGTTGTATTTCGGTAGTCGAGAACAAAGGCAGTCTCGCCTGTGGCTTGTTCTTTTGGTAGTCTACCCCTTCTGGTGAACAAGCTGTTGCCTTTCCAGTAAAAGGCCATGGTCTGATCGCCCGAGCTGACAAAAGGATTCTCGCAATCGGCGAAGACACTGTAAAAGCCAACACCAAAAGCGCCAATCTTTGTTTCATCCGGGTTTCCCTCTGCAATTCTCTTGAGGCGTTGCCAATCTGTTTCGGCGAAGGATTGGCCGTTGTTTGAGACAAGCAGTCGTTGTAGTGTGTGGTTGGTCAAGACGTGCTTGAGTTGGGCGGACGGGTCGCTGGCGGGTGGTACGGGTACGTTTGGCGAAGGCAGTGTCTCGAACTTGATCGAAACCTTTGTCGCCTGTGCGTCTGCTGCGTTCTGGATGAGCTCACGCAGCGTTGTCCATTCTCCAGAGTATCTGGCCAGCACTTTGTCGATCAACGCTCGAGTGTTGACTGTGACGGCCTCTTCGTCTAGGCCGGAGCCCATAGTCTGTTCGCGCAGACGCGCGTAGTCGATGGATCCTGCCATCTTGGTATGTCCAGTGGCGGTCTATTGCATGCACCAAAAGTTCAGTGTCTAGCAGTGGCGAAGCTTCCGTTCCGGGGCTCGATGGTAAGCGGTGAGGGCGATCGAATTTATAGGAGTGGGAAAATGAGAATGCCTGAATTAGTAGGGGTTCAGAGTTAGGTGTTGACCTCGTAAGACACAGCCTCCTGAGTCTGCCTATGAGTGCCACATGGTTCTTTCCAGAAGAGAAACAAAGACATGCGCCTTCCTCGACAACATCCCCGGACTTACTTGAAACAAGGGCCCTCTAATCCCCGTATGACGATCGCGTCCGCCAAGGTTTAGCCGGAGTTTCCCCACCTACAAAGTCTTCCAGTCCGCGTCGCTCATTTCTCTTCTTTTTTCTTCAACTCATTACCGGTTCTTATTGTAGGAGTATCCTTAGCGGACTTGTTCCGTATCAAAAGGTCTCTCCTCTACACATGTACCGCAGACAGATGCCAAAGCGCCACAGCTGGAGCAAACAAGGGTTGAAGTCATTTGACCTGATGATGTATTGTTCCTTACCGGTGTCGCTACATACCGCCATTCCTAAGCCTGTCTTGATTAGACTCGGCATTCCCGTTATCAAACAGTTGCCTGCTTTTGTGCTAGCTGCGCCATGCTGCAATGCTGCCCTGAAAAGCTCCTGTCCCGTAGGATCATTGCGCCCCCGACAGGGTGCTCCACTCGGCGTGTTTTGATGAACTCATACAATTTGTTCCTGGACTTTTGGATGAAGTTACTCAATCATCTTGGTGTTGAAGAGTTCGCGTGAAGGGCACTGATCTTCCAGGCATGCTCAAACACTCGAACAGGCACTGCAATCGCTGTGACCGGGTTGGATAGCGATCGGGGTTGGGGGTAGCAGTTTCGACCCGGCTGGCACATCTATTGTTTGATGCACTCGTCAATCAATTGAGGAATGTTCTATGTCGGCGCGATCAAACAATCAACTTTACTTTTGATGTGTTAGTTGTTCTGACATGATCAAGCTGCCAGCATCAAAACAAGTGGAACCATGTGCTTCGACTTCCTGTCTCGCTGGGTTGTACCAGAACTCTGACGCCATTCGGTGTATCCAATTGCATCTAGATACTTGACCTTGTCCAACAGCCATATCTTCATCAACCAACGGCTTACATGTCCTAATGTAACCTCATCTCAGTGCTCACCGTACATTCAAGATTCATCCACGTGGAGTGCTCACGTCCGAGGGTCAGTGAAGTGAGTGGAGAAACGTGCGCCATGACGTCTGGGGACCCCACATTCCTGGACCGAGCAGATTTGTCTTTAACTGCTCTCTGTCGATCGTAGACAACCTCTCGAGTTGACCTCGTGCCCGTATCACCGGTCCGTATGTGTGCTATTTCCTTACGTGCGGAATACTCTGTCAGCTGCACGAGCCTGGTGGTCCGCTTCTCGTTGTTGCCTTTAAGCGAAGGACTCGAACGGAAAGCTCGAAGATGTTCTGTATTGATAGAACTGAGCGCCTTGATGAATCTCCAAGAGCACTGCCGAACGTTTCCAGAACAAGGCGGAGAGGATTCAGCATCCTAAAGGAAGCGACTCTACTAACATTACCGGTCTTACGCTACCGTATATAGGCGCTTCCCAAAGGACGAATAAGCAGCAAGATTATACTATTCTGGTACCACACGCCGCAACCCCAACTTCCAAGCCACCGGACAGTTGCTGATCTTCCGGCGGCTCCCTGCGCATGCCAACCTGCCCGATCCGCATAACCTTAACCATGAGTAATAACATCTCTACTTCGCCGCAAATTATGATCAACGAGGTCTCGGGACTTTGTTTAGAAGACGATCGCTCGGTTGATCGACTATACCGTTTAGACATTCCTCTAGTACGGAAGAGCAAAAACCGCCCAGCGCCTTGGCTTTGTCAGCCTTCACATCTTCCAACCAGTCAGCGTGCCCTGGCTACAGCGCATAGCTACAATCTTGTTTCCAAAACGTTGTTGCAGCTTGGGGAAGAGGACACAGGGTCAACGGGTGTGCCTGCATGGCGTCCACAACTATACCCACCAAGTACTTCCGACGTCATACAACACAGAAAAAAGTACATGTCAGGAATGGGCAGAAGGATCTTTTGCTCACGTTGCACCGCCCCTTACTCGTTGGAGAGGATGTATAGAGATGGGAAAACGCCAAGATGACGATGGCGGCTGTGATGGAACTATGTTGTTGGTCAAGTGATTGCACATCGCTACGGCCGTGTGTTGTTATTGCCAGCCTAGTTGGGCGGAAATACGTGATGTGAGGTATGAGAGTTGATGTGGTAAGTCTATGGTCAGAGAATTGAGACCAGATTGACCCATATAAAGCTCGTGGGCTTTCCACGATGTTGGACTGAGTATATTATCATCTTCTCTTGTCTACAGAACAGCACCTATCCTCGCATATCCATATTATCCTTATCCTGTCATACATACGCAGCATACTAGACTTACCCAACATGTTGAGTACTACATTCGCCTTGCTCGCAGGAGTACTACTCTCCTCCGCAGCCCCTGTCGACAAACGCTCCACCAGTGGTGCTGTCATCACAGTCGACTTCCCTGACCCGGCATTGGTCAAGGCCAATAACCAATGGTACGCTTTTGGTACTCAATCTACATTCGACAACAAGAACATCCATATTCAAGTCGCTTCTTCATCCGACTTCAATTCTTGGTCCCTGCACAATGGTCAAGACGCTTTGCCAAACCTACCTGGTTGGGTCGATCAGAGCAACCCATTGGTCTGGGCTCCTGATATTATGCACTTGGTAAGTGGCTTTGGAGCATTTTCATGTCTTGATATCTTACTGACATGCTCAGGACGATGGAACATTCGTGATGTACTTCAGCGCCACAACAAACACCGGCGGCGATGGAAAATACCACTGCATCGGCACGGCCACCAGCTCCAATATAGAAGGTCCCTACAACCCATCACCAAATCCGTGGTACTGTCCTGTTGATCAAGGCGGTGCCATTGATGCTGCCGGCTTCAGAGACGCAGACGGAACCTGGTATGTCACCTACAAGATTGACGGTAATGCTAAGGGCAATGGAGGCATTTGCAACAACGGCAATGCGCCCATCGTCAATACACCCATCATGATCCAGAAAGTCGGTTCCGATGGTATCAGCAAGCAAGGTAGTCCATCTACCATCATGAACCTGCAAGGATCAGATGGACCTGATATCGAAGCTCCTGCTATGGTCAGAAGAGGAAACACATACATACTCATGTTCTCTAGCCATTGCTACAGCACCAGCAGCTACGACACTTTGTATGCAACCAGCGGCTCACCCACTGGAGGGTTTGTCCGCAGAGGCAGCATTGTAGGAGGTGGAAGGGGTGGTCTCGATGCTTCATTGGATGCGATTCATGTTGCCTTCCACAGTCTGCAAGACGATGGACGCAGATACATGTACACTGGTACCCTCAACATTGACGGCACCACTGTGACAATCTGAACAACAACCTAAGAGCTTACGAGCTATGACTTACGACTCAAATGATGGGATGGATTGATGCATACGAGATACCGGAGAGGACGGAAATGAGTTATGTAAAGTACGATGCATATTTTCTGTAGTGTTAGCGATATGAACATGATCATGCCTTCTGATTTTTTATATCTTCGCCAGAATCACATTGTTTTGTAATGAGAAGTCAACACAGGGTGTGAGACACGGGATTGGCCCAGAGGTTAAATGAGCCGGGTCGGTCGCGTGGAAAAACCACCTCCACTAGATTTTCTTCTCATCTTTTTTTCTTTTCTCTTTCGAACAACAGAACTCATCCTCGATTATGGCGCACACGCAACTTGTCGTCCGGCACGCACATCGTGGAACCTACTGATTTCTTGTTGGACCACGAATGCGCACCACACACCACCTCTTCCTTCGGCCTCTGCCGTTCTCTTCCATCGCACCCACACCTCGTCAACACCACAACTTGATATACCCAAAGATCTGCTAGCCTTCCATGCGACGAGATCTAACCAATCTTGGCATTGCAAAAAGGCGCTTTGGCGGAGTGGTTAACGCGATGCCCTGCTAAGGCATTTCCTTCGGGAGCGTGTGTTCGAATCACACAGGCGTCGTCTTCCTTTTGCTGTTTTGAGTGTTGCAAACGGTATGGAAGGTTGTTGTTTTGCGTGAGTGGAAGTATTGGGTTTGAAGGGTGAGTTGTGGTGATGTTTTTGAGTGGTGTTTGGCGGGATGCTCGGCTACTTTTTCTTGTCTTGGTAGACCACCGCAACACGTACTCGTGGAGAGTAACCGGGTCCGTAAACTCGAGCGACCTCCAGCATCTCCGTCACCCGATATGGACGACATTCTCAGCTTGGGAGAAGTCTCCGCGAGCTCGGCACGAAGTCTTTGCTATCAGGTACAATGACCTGGTTAAAGTCTTTCTCCTAAGTGGAGTGGCTCAATCTCGAGTTCAGCCATTCTGCTAATCAAATCATCATCGGGTTCTTCGAGGAGTGATTACTGGAATCTCGTGGCCCACAAACCTTTTTTGTCCAGTTGAACGACTCATGTCGAAGGTCAAACAGAGCAAAGTGAAACGGGAATCTGTCGTAGAACGCCCCTAATAGTCTTCATCACCTGGTCTCTATACCTTGACTCCCTGCGTGCCAATCACGACTGTAGGCAACAAGCATCTCAAAGAGAATCCAAACGTCTCTATCTTTCACAATGCGCCTACACTACCGAAAATGGTCATGTGCCATCTTAGCTCCAGATGCAAGAGCGCCAACCATCCGAGTAGCGTAGAGCAGGAAGACAGAAAACTGTCAGGTCAACAACCCCCTCCGCTCTCTGTCACGGTCCCCAAACTTCTATCTATTCCTGTTTCTTTCCATTTGAAGATCCTTGTGTAAGGTCTGTGAGACGTGGAAACAACTTGCAGCATCACTGACCTCATGCCTCTCATTCTCTTGCCCCTGTTTGAATATAACCCCAATTCGACGGAGTATTAGTGATGAAGTATTAGCAGTAACAGGGGCGATATCTTGAGCTTTCGTACTTGGGATAAGTTTGGAAACAATAACAAACATTGCGTAGAAAACATGAGTTTATACATCATATCTGGAACGCTGCACATGATTGGAATTGCAGGATGGTTTGGTTTGATCGTTCGTTGCGACTTGACAGGAGGTGGTTCTTGCTCTTGTCGTATGCTGCGCTTCTTTCCTGGTCACGCAACTATAGAATAAGGTCGGAGCACATTGTGCACTGCATAACCTTCCATCCGATAAGTGGAAAGATTTCGTTAATGAAATTCTGACCATGGAGTACAATGCAAATTATAACCCTCTATCAACCAACATTCTAGAGAGGTAGGAAGAGGAAATAGAGAACAAGCTACAGGTCTGTGATTCGTTTGCCCATTAGCCATGCCTTAACAACCTGAAGTTCCAAAGCCAGAAGAAAAACCTGGAAGAGAGTGTCTACGAGGAGGAGTAGAGGTTGCAGCATCATTAACCCCTCTACTCTCTTTTCGGCCCTGCCCTCCTGCATCCCCTCCTGCATTACCATTACAGTCGATGAAGCAAGACAGAATCGCACATATAGCATGCCACATAGCTTCTTGAAGAAGAGTGCGGATGACCGCCGATGAGATCTCATAGATGAGATTTTACATACACTTGACGTCCTTGGAGAGTTTTTATAGTACTTAGGACTCCAGCATTGATAACCAATGTGTCCCACAGTAGTCGTGCATTCTAGGAGAGATGGAGGAATTTCAAGAAGTTATTGATTCGCTTCCATGAACGGTAAACTTTGGGTTGGAGTTGAATGATGGAAAAGCTCATTGAGTCTCTTCCCACTTCAAACCGAGCCCCCTTTTGCCGTGTAGTGTCGAGTGCACTGTGCTGCTCAAGCGGCCACAGCAACACCATTCCCATTCCCATTCCCATGCCCATTCATAACTACATCTCCATCTGCCCCTCCCCCTCCATTCTCCTCCCCTCTACCCACAACTCCTCTCCCACTAGTGCAACCAGGACAATTATGCACAACCTCATGGCAAAAAACATCACAATCCACGCAAAAATGCCTTTCGCAAGAAGGACACTCATACCTACTACTCTCACTAGCACCCTCCGCCCTCTTCTGCTGCTGATGCTCCTTCCCCACCATCGGAAACGCAGTCAAACAGCCAAAACACCTGGAAGACCTTTTGGCAGCGGCTCGGGACCAGGAAACTTCGTTCCATAGCAGGAGGGGAAAGAGATGGTGGTAAGAGCGAGCGAGATGGGTGGATAGGATAAGTGTCAGATCGCAAGCGGGACAGGTCTGAGGCAACGAGCAGACTTTTGCGTTACAGCGACTGCAGTTGTAACCGCCTTGTGTGAGGATGCCATGGCAAGCACATAGCGTGGCCTTTGCTTCTGTGTACCTGGATGGAAAACCCATTTGCAAAAGTGCAGATTTAGAAGCTTCTGTTGTGGAAGAGGTTGTTCGCATGACGGGCGGAGTGGTAATTTGCATGAGTAATTCGCGGTAGTGTGGTTCGTCCAGTGCGACATTGTAGCTGGAAGTATCGCCGGCGTTTGTGCGGGCGCAGAGGTCTGCGCAGATGTGCATTTGGGCTGCGAGACCGATGACTGTGACGCGGAGTTTATCTCTTACGCAAGCGTTGATGGTTGAATGGATATCGCCTGGGTCGGAAGAACTCAGTGCGCCGAGGATGATGACGACTTCTCTGGTGCCGTGGGAGGGTGTGTGGTATAATGCCGCTCTTGCCATGTCCAGAGCATTCTGCAGACTAGCAGCGCCTTTGGGCTCGGTATTGCGCAGTTCCTTCAGCGCGGTGATGTGATCGTTGGGATTACCTGAGAGCTCAGAGATTCTGATGGCAAGACCATCGCGCATTCCCAAGATACCGAGTTGCGAAATAGGATTCTGCTCAAAGAACTCCCTTACGAAAGCGATGGTATACGTGAGTGTAAGCAAATGTCTCGTCGGCCTTAGATCCTTCTCCAGCATAGCCAGACTCAGATCCAGCACGAGTAAACAGTGTCTGATGATGCCTCGTTGCAACGGTGTGGTGTCTTTTTGCAGTCGCAGTCTCTTTGTGGCTTCTTCCATGCCACCAAGCACACCGCTGAGATCGCCATCGTCGCCTTCGTGCAAGTCCCAGTTCTTCTGTGCGCCTGCTTCCCATCGCGCGCGTGAACTTCCTCCTTCTCTTGATGCGGCTTTTGATTTTCCGGGGTCTTGTGTGCGAGATGGATTCTTGGATCTAGCATTGCGATTGTTCAGGTCTTCGTTGGCGTCGTCAGACATGTCCATGTCGTAGTCGATGTCGTGGTGCGCCATCTTGTCGCTGTCGGTTGTTGTGCGCTTGTCGTGTCGAAAGGCGGCTGGAGGCACGAGACGAGGCAAGGGGGAAGTGGTGTAATGGATGCTACAAACTCAGCCGGTTGCGCTGGTCTGGATGGAGGGTCGTAATTCAGTTCATTTCGTTGGTGATGTTCAGTCGAACATGTTTATGGCCGTCGAGCTTCTCCAGATTTCCGCCCTCACTTTCGCGCGTCATCGCTTGCACAATTCTGCTTCACAAATGAGGCTTCATTTACTCTTTGTATTTCATTCCACCTCTTTGTATTTCATTCCACTTCGACAGTGGTCACAAGGGGTACTACTAAAGCAAAAGTTGCTCGTACACAACACATAGAATATTCAACAAGATTCAAAGTGAAAGTCTCATTCAAGAAAAGAGACGCTCAAAACTGCTATCTCGTCCTCCTTGGGGCATCCTCCTCCTTCTGCCTGGGTATTGAGAAAGGAGCTGTTGTAATCAAACACATTAACAAAGAAAGGAAAAAACACAAAAACAAGTCATTAGGTAGGGTAAGGAAGAAAAACGTGTTCCCGCCATCAATCAATCCAACGCCGTGCTGCTTCATGATATGATAGAAAGAAAATGTGAAACGAAAAGTAGTTGTTGGGTTAGTGCTCGTGTTCGCGCGGATAATCAATAAGTGCGCTGTTTTGGGTGTGATTTTGTTGGGTTGATTAAGTGTAGGTGGTCTCGGTCGAGGGAAGAGGCCAGTCATCCTCGGTGATGCTGGACCAGAAGACCCAGATCATGACGACCGCGAGGAGTGTAAAGAGTGATTCGAAGAGACCACCGTTGATAGCTCCGTTGGTCGCGTTGCAAAGATGTACGCTGATAACGTATTGGAAGATTTGGCCAATAGCGAAGAGGAGCATGGCTGCGACAAGGTAGACTGATGAAACGTTAGTATGAACATAGATACGAAACATGCAGAGCAGACTTACACATGGGTCTAATCTCGCCGAGAACTCTGACAACAATGACAGCCTCGAGGATGAAGAAGATGGAAAGGAAGACCAGCGGAACCAATTGGTACAACGTGTAGAGCGAGTAAGAGCGGTTAGGTGCAATGAGCGTGTCGTCCCAGTATCCAGTCCAGCTGAAACCAGTATCGAGAGCGATATAGCCAGTGCCGACAAACAGGATAACCGCCGAACCAAAGATCAAAGCCAGAGAAGCAAAAGTTCCATCATCCAAGAATTGATAGCCGACGGCACCGTTCATGAGAAGAATCCAGGTAGTTGCAACGATTGCGGCGATGTGTACAGCAGAGAAACCCTGGGCTTGTTAGTCATGGAAACAGGCCTCGAAGGTTGGAGGAACTCACCCTTCGCACAGCGCCGTCGAGGGTGAAGCCGCCAATGGTGAAGATTTCGCAGAATGAGATGATGATGAAGCCGAGGAGGAAAAGTTGCATCTCCCTAACATGATGGTTAGCTTGTGTAGGTTTCCAACAGCAGGACGACAACAAGATACCTTCTTCCAACAGCAGCGCGCTTCCTATTCGATCTCCAAATGAGGAACAACGAGAGGGCAATGGCGATACCATCGATAATTATAGAGCCCAGGTTGGCGAGACGTCTGCTTCCTCCAACCGAGAAACCGACCAGGTCGCATCCGCCAAAGCCATTTCCTCCTCTTGATTGGGACTCGGAGAAGAGCTGTCGCAAAATGTCAATTGAGGTTGAAAGCGCCGGGGTCGAGTGGTGAACGTACATTACACACTGGCAGGGTGGATCGCAAGCTACCTGTGTCGCGACAAAAGTCCTGTAGACGACGTGTTAGATGGTGACTTGGTAGTTGAAGTAGAAGTGAATTGGGCGTACGTGAAAATTGCCGTATTGGGTCGGCATGTCTGCTGTATCAAAGTGTTGGGGGCCTTGTCGTCGTGCGAGTGTTTATTATGCGTGTTATGAGCGAAGGTCGTTGGGCGTGATGGAGCGAGCGAAGGGGGAGAAAGAAGTCGACAGGCGTTCACCGACAGGAAGGCCAACGAGTCGTCGAGGATGCGCGTGTGTCGGACGACGATGTTGCAGACAAGGACTTTGCAGCGGTAAAGGGCTGGTCGCTCTGGCACACTGGCATGGACCTGGCACCGACTCTCTTCTTTGCTGCAGTTACGGTACGCCCGCCAAGCCACAAGCTAAACTGAAGCCGGAGGTCGCGCAAACAGGCTTTTGCTGCTGGACACTGGACAGTGATGTGATGATCGAGTTTCGCCATGATTAGCACCCCAAGCAACCCGCTGCTAGGCGACGCCCTAAAAGCTGCTCTCCCGCAGCCTCCCTGCGATTCTCCACGAGCTTCTTCTCTGACCGTCGACAAACACATCCTCAAATCTTCGGTATAATCCCGTTTCCTGTTGCATCCGCCTTCACCCCCAAGCAACCATCTCACCTTCTACGTCACTCGACGGGACATCTCAAACGTCTTTGTCGCGCACCTCGAGACCTGGTCGATATCAGGCAGACTTGTAGCTTCGGTGGCTGGTCTCCAAAAAAGGAGCCAAGCTTTCTCCCGCTTCACGCTTGGAGCCAACTCCACCATCCAATGGCCTTGTTGCTTTAGCGCCTCTCCTTCCCGAGATGAGATGAAGCTCTTCTTCTTCACACCGAGCCTTGCGACCTGTCTCTTTGATCTTCTTCCTTGCATCGTGTTTGTGCCTTGCAGCATCAATCTATACCATTGTTCAAGACGATCTCATAAAAGTATTCCTATCCAACAAGGACAACAACTCCATCTTTCAGCTTCGTAAACCAAAATCTCGGCACAGACACGAAAACCAATAATAGTCTCGCCCCCATCATGCTTTCCCAACCACCTGCTTTCGTCTTCTCACCCTGCCGTGTTATGGCTCAGCTCTCCTCACCACCCCTCTGTGTAACCACAGTCTTTGCCGCATCTTATGTCTGCATGGCTTGGTCCTTTGTTCCTGCATACGTCGAGTCCGCGTTACCCGCCATCCCGGAAGCGCTACAGCACATCTTGCATGAACGTAATCTCCCTTGTCATGTGTGTGACGAGTCAATTGTTTTGCTGATCCGAACACTTCCTCACATAAACTCTATTGCCGACCAAAGCAGGTGTAGACTCTCGAAACAGAAGTTGCATCAGTGTTGATCGTCTAGATTATGTGGTAGTATCCAACATCTCATGAGCTTCTGCGCAGTTCTTCCAAAACTCCAGCAACCATGACTGCTTGCTCCTCTTTATAATGTCCAGTGACAATCTGCAAACCAATTGGCATTCCCTCCACTAGATCAAGATCATACTGCTGGTGATTGAACTCATCACTCTTGTTCTTGGGCGAATACTCTTTCCAACCAGGACAAGCTTCAACACTATCAAGCTCCTTATCTGCAAACACTCCAGTTGGAACAGCCAATGCCGAGTAGTCAAGCAAATTCCAATGAGCACTGTAACCAACATATTGGTTACTGACAACCCATTGCTTAGGCTTATATCCCACCCAAGGCAAAACAGGCGCAATGATGGCATCAACACCTGACTCGAGCATCTTTTGAGCATACATCTGCTTGTAATCCAGAATCTTGCGAGCAAGAACTTGACGCTGTGCTACGTCGAGTTTATTCTCGGGTTTGCCGACCAGCATACCTTCGATAAGTGGTTGCTCGGGATCAGACAACTTGCAAGCAGCTTTGCAACCTTCACCACCGTCGGCAAGGATTGCGGGTTCCCAGAGCTCGTAGTATGATGTTGATTGGGAAGATGAGTCCCAGTCAATACATTCGTGGCCAGCTTTGGTGAAGAGCTCACGGACATGATTCATGGCTCGCTGAACTGGTGGTTGAGGAAGCACGTATCCATCATCGTGTATAAATCCAAGCTTGAGCTTTCTACCAGTCGGAGGCTTGGTGAGTTCTATACGCCATAGAATTGGAGGAATGCTAGGGTCGATATCCCAAGGATTGCTTGAACAATATGCTTCCATATAAGTCTGAAGCGAGTCCAGCGACCAGGTCAAAGGTCCAGCAACAGAGTTGATGAGATAGTCCTGATGATTCGCAGCTCTACGCCAGGAGACGCGGAAAGCAGAAGAGCAAAGTCCATAGATGCCTTGCAAAGCAGCAGGAATACGGATAGAACCACCAATATCGGTGCCAATTCCGATGACTGAGCCATGCCCACCGACCAGCGCTCCTTCACCGCCAGAAGAGCCACCAGAGACAAGTCCGCGGTGGAGAGAGTTGACGCTCTGGCCGAAGACATGATTGTAGCTATCCGACATCATCATGCTTTGAGGAAGATTGGTCTTGACATACAAGACAGCTCCAAGTCGTCTAGTCTGTGCGATAGTAGACACACTATCCTGTTCAGCAGGCTTGAAACACAAACCTGCCCAACCAACACAAGTATCATAACCCTCCACTTCACAGCAATCCTTCAACGAGATAGGCAGACCATGAAGAGGACCAGTTGGCTTTCCCGTCTCGGCGAATTCTTCGTCCAGTCTTTCCGCGGTCTCAATGGCATCGCTGAACATGAGTTCAGTACAGCATTTCGTCAGTTGTTGAAGCACGGCAGCTCTTTTGCAGAATGCCGTGACGACTTTGACTGATGTGAGCTCGCCAGTCTGCAGCTTCGACACCAGAATCGACGCATCGGTGTTGGTGATTTCGAGTTCCTCGACGCTCAAGATACCGCAGCTTTCCACAATGGGGATGGATGACCTGTAGTCTTCGGGAATTGATTTGAGGCGCCAATCATATGGAATATTTCCAGCTTGTAGCTCACGCTTGAAGTGGCATATGTCTTGCCAGCTAGACATGTTGTATATGGAAAGGTGCGGGGAGGAGCTAGAGAAGAGAAGGAGTAAGAGGAAAGAAGCAGAGGACAGCAAAGGTGGAGGGGCTCAGTATGATAGGCGTGATGATCTTATCAATCTAAGCAACGATGACCCACTTCAACCGGCATCGGACTCATGAGGAAGGTGGATTTATGCAGCTGTATGAACGAACATAAATGACGACGCCAAGCTTATGCTCTTGCTTCATCACCCTCCACTCCCGCTCCTCTTCAATACTTCGTGCTGTCCATCATGTCCCGTCTTCATGCCGTGTGCTAATACAGCGTTTTCTGCACGTCTCTCATCAACATATCCACCTTCAGTGTCTTCCTCCGAAACTTGTTCTCGTGGCGGGCGTCGCGCGCCTGATAGAAGAGATGACGTGACGCTCTCTCCAAAGACATCATCCGATTCGTAACCAGCTTGGTTCAAAAGGGCCCAATACTTCTCGGACAAATCATACGCCGCGTCTTGCATATCTTGGAAGTGGTGTATTGCGTCCGAGATCTGTGCTCGACAAGTCCTCACATCTGCTTCTCTGGTTTCGTCTGCTGTCATGCCCAATCGCATTTCCAATCTACGTGCTGTGGCCAGGTGATGTGCGTGTGTTCTTGCCATACCTCCCGCTGTGGTTGAATCTTTGTCGTTTACAAATCGGTCGGGTACTGCAATTCGGTCAGCAGCGCTTCACACCAACATGTCCGGGCTATTACATGTGATAGTAATGCCACGGTTGAGCAACTCATCCAGCACATCCAACACGTCTTCAAGCTCTTGTATACAGGTGCCGAATATCTTGCTAGCCTCTTGAGCGCCTTTGGCATATCCTGGAAACTTGCTGTCCAGATCACCTATCTTTATCGTAGGAGGTCGCCATGCTTCAGCAAGCCGTAGCAGATAATCGCAACCCTCGTTGTAAAGACCTCTGATGTATGGGTTATTGGAGTCTGCATAGTCGTGTATTGCCAGGATTGATGGTTCGTTCGACATGCTATCTTGACGGATGAGCTAGGTACAGAATAGATCATGAGGAGTAGGGTTATATATGCGTGGTGTTTGCTTTATGCGCTGTCAACGTTACTGGCTAATGGTCAATGTGTACTAGCTTGTTTGCTAATTGACGCGGCAGACCTCTCATATGCCTTGAGTAGCAAACTCTAGAGTCAACGATGTTGTTGTAGTGAGCTACCGTCCCAACGGGCAATTGTAACTCTCTCGGTAGACTGTGGCCCGCATACCAAAGGTTCTCACTCAATGATTGGCACAATCTGATGATCTAGCGCTATCTTAATGCAAGAAGACCAATCAAGCAGTAAATCGAACCCACACGCCCCAAGTACTAAAGCAAATCCAGCCAACCCTTTCTCGCGCAGAACACACTTCTCGCCCACTAAAACAACCTCTACCTGAAGGGCAAAAAGAAGGATTAAAGGCTACCCGACACCAGTGACACCAGTTCGGGTTATTGGTAATTCCAGCGCGAGCACCGAGGGAAAGGGACGATTTTGCCGCTGCGCTAAGCCAGCCGTCCTTTTTTGTCTGGGAGGTGGATTGATTGAGCTGGTATACAAACGCCTCGCTGTGTATATTTGATCTGCAGCAGTTTTACCGGCGCAGTGTGGGATTTTATCGCGGCCAAAGGAGCACGAAGTATTATGCAGCATTAGAATTGGTTGTGATATGATTTGATTGATGATCTATGAAAGTCTAGCGGCTCCGAAAAGGCATGTTAGAAGTTCGGTTCGGTTCATCTGAAATTTGCGTATCTCATGTCCGCAGTAGCCTGTAGAGCGTTCCCGATCTTCCAAAAGTAGTCATAGTCGAGCTCAATTTGTCCTTCCACCCATTCTCCGCTCGACTGCGTTCCAAGCTCAGTCTCGAATTGGCCAATGAGTAATCTGTTACATGATGTTTTTACGGGGATTGCTCTCCTTGTTTATTGACCAACGAAGATTTTTCCAGTGAACGAGGTCTGTCGCGTCTTCGGGACGGAAAACGTCTTCGTGAGAACTAAGCTTCCAAAAGTCTACCCCAATGATACCAGAAAGATTTTCCTTGAGGTAGATCTGAGCGTCGATGTCAGAGTGCTCGTCTGCGTAATGACGACGTTTTTCTTCTTGGTAGACATTATGGCAGTCGTAAGAAGGATCTGTGAAAGCAATAACCTTGACTTGACTGCGATAACCAAGTAGCTCTGCATGTCTCTGGAGCGCGCTGAAGTATGCATCGACCAGAATTCGGTATTGTTCGAGGTTTTGCTCACGATTGGCTTCGGTCGATTGTTGTGGAAGGTACAGAGCTCGGTTTCCAGGGTAGCCGATGCACTTCAAAGTTTGTAAGTGCTTGAGCTTTGCAAGAATGCGCATCCATTCTATGGACTGAAGGCGGTGAAACATGGGGCAGATCTCGAAGCGCTGGTGATAGAAGAGTGGAATGCCGAGCTGACGAAGATTCGGACAGGTATCACATAGCTCTTCAAGCTTCGTGGACGAGATATATCCTTGTTGCTCTCCAGACAAGTATGACAGCATGGACTGTAAATCCAGGTACTCCAAAGTTGAAGCGTGGCCAAGTAACCAGCTGATCTCAATGGGACAATGGCATGTGGCGCCATAATTCGCGTAGATGCATAGCTTACGCAGTCCGGAGAACGACTGCAGAAATGTTCCCAATTGTACTCTCAGGCCATCGTCGATATGGCGCAAAGTCCAGCCGAGGAACCTAGGGTCGATGGCAAAGATAAACAACTCCTGCAAGCTAATCACGGATCCGGATGTCTGCACGGTCTGTAATGCAGCGATGATGTCTTCTGTGTCTTCGCAATCAACCAATCGAAGCGATCGAAGGGCTACTAGGTTACTGAACAAAGGCAACTCTTTCCAGTCATTTGGTAACTTTACATGGTACAGCTCTAGCTTAGTAATCGTTGATGGACGGAAGCTGAGACTGGACATTCCAGTCCAGAACAAATTCCAGCCAATGTCGTGCGCGCGGGGATGATGCAAGTGATCAATAGTGAGGCTTTCCAACTTTGCATTGGTAGAGATGAGATGGGCAAGATTGCGACCATCAGCAGAGTTCAGGTTGTGAGCCTGCAGTTCACACCATGGAAAGTGCAGGGATTTGAGGTTAGTTGGCTTGAGACGATCGGCTACGCTAGCTGACCAAGGCTTATGACGGTCTAGGTGGAGATGTTCGAGACAGGTCTGATGACGCATCAACAGTCTGACCGCGGTGTCGGAAAAATGCTTGTGCGCTGAAAATGACAAGAGGCCATCAGGGGGAATTGATCTCAGGATCTT
This sequence comes from Aureobasidium lini, assembly GCA_022813425.1. Taxonomy (NCBI): domain Eukaryota; kingdom Fungi; phylum Ascomycota; class Dothideomycetes; order Dothideales; family Saccotheciaceae; genus Aureobasidium; species Aureobasidium lini. The sequence goes on from JAKLML010000055.1 coordinate 159,389, forward strand.
GTGTATCATGAGTTGAAATGGATACGCTGGGTCTCCAGACTTTTCATCGGTCACGTCATGTATCATGTGGTAAAATCGGTACGCTCGGTCTCCAGACTTTCCGTCAGTCTCCTCGAATCGCTGAGTTCCATCTCCAGGATGCCAACGCGAGACTTTTCTGGGCATCGAAGTTTGGGGCAACAACTCAAGGTGGCGGATGTGTCTCAGCTCTTTGTTGTCTGGAGAGCAGAAGTTGTAGATCATCTCCTGTTCTCCAGCACTGAATCGAAACCGAACATTGTGGTAGAGATAGTGGAGACCACCGTGGTAAGCGTCGTGACTCGTTAGCATCCAGCTCCGAAGATCTGAGGGCCGTTGGATCTGTAGAGCCATTAGTAATGGGCTATGTTGACTCAAGTTCGTCAAACTGACGTGCGAGGCAATCAGATAGCAAACATCTTCTGGAAGCTGGACATGGATGTCAACCCTGCTGTCCTGGGTAGACATTGTCAAGCGGGTAGTGGATCGAGGATGTTGTCAAAAGGAAAGTGAGGGACAGTCGGTAGATAATGTAGGTATTGAGTTGCCTGGAATTGGCGCTTTCGTGAATGCCAGAGTTGATCATGAGTCGCCCAGAAGCTTCTTGACACCATCGTCTTTGTTCTGTATGTTTCTCCTGTGGTGTCTGTCGGTTTGAGACAATGCGACACTGGTCTCAATGGGTGTTAATACGAACCTACAGATCTATGAGATCCTGATTCCACAGGCTCTGGCCGTCCATTGCAAGTTGGCAAGCCCAAGAGTGTTGACCCAGTACTGCACAATGACAAAATCATCTCGCAGCCCTTTCATTCATTTCTGGGATGCAGAATGAACCTAAGCCGTGTTTGTGTCGATTGTAGTCGACTAAATGCATGTCCGAATTTGATGCATAACATTCATCATCAGGAAGTCTTGACTCTCAAAGCCGACTGATGATTGCGGAAGGCGTGACCGGCGGCGTGTTCATGCTTCTGCCTGGAGCATTGTTTCTCTGCTTCTACCTTTAGTATCTCAAAAGAAAGCCCTCGCTAACGAGTCAACGCTATTGCCATAATAGAGATGTTACGAGCAACGAAGGAAGATAGTGACCAGGCGTGCAGGAAGCGACGTCAGGTGGCACCTGACCTTTTCAAATTGCTCCACCAAAAATGCGTGCCAAGCCTCGATGTATCCAGAAATAACAACACCATGCATCACTTGTGTCCTTCTATGACTTGTCGCCTAAAGAATTTGAGCTGATGTTGATGGCCTAGTATGGCCTTGGAGAGGTATAAGATGGGTAATCGCCAAGTTTCTCTGATTTGGTTCACCTCCAACTTCACCCTGTATTGACTTCACCACCCAATTCCCATCACCATATCATCATCATGAAGACTGTAGCCATCATCGCAGCCGCTGCTGCCACGTTGTCCACCATGGCAGAGGCTCAAGCGTTCACTTTGAAACTTGCTACTTCAGGTTCTTGGGACAATCTTCCTCTTGTCGCCTGGAACGGCATGTTCATTGCAGCCCTTCCAGGAAACAGCACAACCGCAACTTGTCCTCCTTGGGACACCAACTGCCCAGGAGCGGACACAACCATCCTCTCGGGTCCAACTCTCGAAGGTGCGCCAACACAGCTTTGGATGGGCGTCCTCCAGGAGCACGGCCAAAGAGTCTACACACACGAGCCCCCTAAGGGACTCTTCGAGTACCAAGACTACGGCGACCTCATCAGCTACACAGCAGCCGGAACCACCGAGGACGCCAATAAGCCAAAGGTTGACAACTATGGAGACCTGTGGAACATCCTCGAGTACGACTTCGACTACAGCTACGGTGCAAAGCAAGGCGACCATGTCCTGGCTCATGGGCCTGACAACAGCACCTTCTTCGGACTTTGCTCTGCGCAACACCCTTGGGGTGGACAGTTGCTTATCCTCTCGACTGTTTCCAAGTACTGCGGACCTGTCAACGTCAGGGTCGAGGAGACGAATGTGGCCGCTCCCCAATTCTACAACTGTGACGGCTGCGAATTCAGAGGCTCTTGTGATAGTTACCTTTCTTGTGATTACCCTTTCTGCAGCAGGGACAAGAAGCTCTGGTATATCTGAGTGGATCAAATTAGATGAAGATGGCGGATTACGAAATCACGGCTGCATTGCATACTGAGGTCTTGCCGAATTGAAGCATTATGATAATTACACACTTGTATGTATACAAATAGCCATGACCAATCAAGCACATATGCCTCTATCTCGTTCGATCTTTACTCAGCCCAAGCAAGATGTGACCATAAGTCAAATCAATCGCGTACAGTGGATCAATGAAGAATCACAACAATATCGTGCAATTGTAGGAAATGCAGTGGTTTTCGACAAGAGAACACAGTGAATGATCGTTTGCAGGTAGAAGATTGCAGCAGATTTAGCAAAATGAAGTTTAGTCTTTACAGAAACGGGAGCTAGTACATCATCGGTCGCATATGCCAATAGTGTAGCAACATGGAAACAAGAAGAGTTGAGATGGGTGGCTTCAGCAGAATGAATGAACAGGCGAGTGTATTACATCGAACATTACGAACTTGCATCCTAGCAATCTATTCCGAACACATTATCACATCAAAATCCCCCTCTCACCACATCACGAGTCATAAACCATCTTCTACCAAGTAGATGGACCAAAGGTGGCGCCTTCAGGCAGGACCTTGGCCACGGCAGTACCCAGGTAGTCCATAGTGTTGTAGACACCAACGACGCCTGGCAGCTTCTTCTTCCGATACCTCGTGAGCTGAGGAGACACCGACGTCCTTCTCGTTCAATTCACCCCTAAAGCTGGAGTTGCCAGAACTCTGAATTTCGTCGACAGCGACACCCTCGCTGACCTCGGTCGAGCCGAGACCCAACTTCTTGGCGCACACTTGGTCTGCAAACAAGAGCGGCCAAGGGACACTCACGCTTTTCGAGCGATCCTTGGCCTTGACATCGGATGCTGTATAACTCTGGTGTTCGCCGTCAGACGACGCGTGCCCATGAGATTTCGTAGACTTCGACGCGCTTCTGTTATCTTGTGAATGCATACGCAGATTGTAAGTTGGCCCAAGCGTGTGCTCTCCGTGCGGGGGTTGCCGCCCAAGGGTTGGTGAGGGTTTCCGAGACTCCGGCTCTCGTAACGAGTCTAAGCGGCGTGTCGTCAATTTTTGCTGTCAAAAAGTTCGAGCGAAAGATAAGAAGGGCGCCGGAAATCCCATCAATGGGGTGGTCAGTTCGTGATCCTGCGAGGCGTATCCAGAAGCCCCTCGAAAAATGTAACCCTGGAATCAGTAGACCACACGAGCAGGTAACCGAACACCTCTCTTCTCGGTAATTCTTTCAATGACACAGCCTGTATGGGGACGTACAGTCTCCTCACACTTCTTCTCCCGTTCCTTCGACCATGCAGGCTGGGAACTGACTCTATCAGTTGTACTGTATCTCTAAACCCACGTTCCCTTGCTACCGTGCCCGGGCGGACGATGCGTCGACCATGGCTCCTTCCTCATCGAGGTGTACGATTGAGATGCACTTTCTTCAGGAAACAGCACGATATAGAGTGCACTTTCTGTTTCAACCCGCAATAGCTCTTGCCGTAAGTACAACATTGTCCAAGTCCGGGAAAATCGAGAGCCTGTGTTCATGCGAAGTGCTCAGCTCTTCAGAAAACTGGAGTAAATCTGCAGGAGCGAAGTGAGGTCTATTTGTTGATATAGGTCATGAGGCTTGGCGTCTGCCTATTCGAAAATACTTCTATCGGCCGACGATATCGCTAGGCCCAGAAGCGACACCGCTCGCCGTCATGCAGCCGCAACGACAATCTGTGACCGGAACTTGTCTGATGGATACTCGCATTCTCGCCCTTCCTCTGGAATCTCAACTACTATAAGAACGATATGCCGGATCAATCTCAAGCCATCTTGCTACTGTATCTCGGATCGTCTCGGGAAACCCACCGACCACCTGAGCCATCTCAGAAGTACAGATAGGATGAGTCACAATTGACTTGGGAGCTACACACCAGTGGCTGTCGGCAACCTCGATGCCCAAGACTTCCCGCCATCTCGAGTCTTTTAGACTGGCCAATTTCCATGGCATTCTTCCTGTGAACAAGATGTGCGCTAACACACCCAAAGCCCATAGATCCGCCTTCACCCTGTCATACTCCAACGATGTGAAGACCTCGGGAGGGAGATACGCCGGTGTGCCATACTCCCCGGGCGCCACGTTGGTCTCGGCTTCTAGAGCATCAACTCTGCAGCCATGGAATGTCGCACTTCCGAAGTCAATCAGTTTAGGTTTGTGATCTGATGTCAAGAGTACATTTTCGAGCTTGATGTCGCCATGTGAGATACCGAGATTGTGCATGGCGTGTATGCCAATCTCGAGGCTCAATATGATGTCGATAAGCTCTTGTGGGTCTAAAGTGAGGCGGAGGTCCATGAGGCTATGTGGTATATTTTCCGTCACCAGATACCATTGGCATACGGAAGGGTCATGGAGTAAATCTAGAGTTGGTGTCATCGAAGATATATTCGAGACCATAGCCCCTAGATGATATTCCAACTTGACTTCTTGAGTCTCGTCGGTGGTGCACGAGGGCAATCTGTATTGCTTGATAGCCACCGTTTCATTATCTTCATAACGACGGTAGGTTGAGACTGTAGCGGATGAGCCGCTACCGATGGTGCGTATGAACTCTCCATACTCGGCTGATATATATACTCCAATCGTTTTCGGAAGTATTGATGTATAGTTTAAGACACAAGAGGAGGCTTGTGTTGCAAGTTGGATAGAGGCAACTGCGTAGGTCGGCCATACGAGTACGGTAAAATTCCATAAGCGCATGACTGGGAGGAATGAATGATCCGCCAAAGGCTTGATTCAATACTCGACAACTGACGACGGAATGTCTAGGAGAAGATCAATCATGGACGCTTTCATGCCTGCCACCAGATACCCAGGCCCATCTTCTCACCTCTGATGCCTATGCCGAAAGAGGAAAGTGGTCACAAGATCACTTGCAGCATATGGTCTCCGTGTCAGCTTGCCAAACGACGTCTCCCGTAAGCACAGAGTCGAACTCATTGTCACCGACTGGTCGCCTCAAAAGCTACCAAAAAGCCACAAGATACTGAGACTGGGACGTTTGTCCAGAGAGAGCATATGTGTGTGTCGCTCTCAGTGGACATTGTCACCGCCCAAAAACCATCGTATCTTTCGATGGCTATTTACCAGGACCTCTCGGGAAGCAGCGAGCTCGGTGCTGGTACACGACTTCTCTCCAAGCATTTGTGCACTTGAAAGTTTTTCGGCATGATTCATGGTCCTGCGTTCATGCACTACACTCACGCTCTACTTCGATCCTGCAGACGATACACGACACCGCTAGAGCAGTAATTTATCAGTCGTCTGCTTGACCTCTACAGTATAGCGGTGAAGCAAAGTGACAAGCAGAGTGCATGAAGTTTCGAAAAGCTGACTGTACAACACCAGAAAGAGGGGTTACTTGGACAAAAAAGTTCCACAACGTGAAGCGTCAAAGGAGGAAAGAACGACCAAGACGAGCTAAGGCTTACCCGCAGAGCTTGACATGCTTGAATTCGCAGCTAGCTATACCCGAAGCAGAAAGTGCTCATGCGAACAATCATGATCGACGCAATGTCGTACGTCTTGCTGATGGATATCGACGTTGGCTGTATGCATGGCTCGTATAGACCCCAGCTAGTTCGTTTGCTTGGTGTACGGTACAACAACTCATGCTCACATCCGTGAGATTTGTGCGTGAATTCTGAATCCTCTCGACTCACCGTCGTGTTTTTTGAACTCTAATCGGGGTTAGAGACGATTGGTGACACAGAGCAGCGGGACAGGACCGGTCTGTCAACGACATGGTAATGATGTGGAACAGTTGAGCACAGAATAAATCTTCCATCCGACGAGATCTCACGAATCTTGAAAGGGTATAAGAGCGACAAGATTCACTCAACCTCCATTCCCTGTTTAACTCTACCCCATTGACTTACACCCATCAAGTCAACCCTACAGATATTCGACACCATGAAGTTCACTTCAATCCTCTCATTCGTAGCCCTACTTGCTGCTGGCGCCAACGCGATGCCCACTGCCAACGATGCACTGAGTAAGTCCTCCAACACGGAAAATCCCTCACACTACCACACTGAGCTAACGTAACCCCTAGAGGCACGCTCAGCTATCCTCGAGCGTGAAGCCGCCCCCGAAAGCGACATCTACCACTCGACCTACAAGAAGCGCGAGAGCGATATTTACCACGCAACTTACGAAAAGCGTGAAGCTGCTCCTGAAAGGGACATCTACCATGCCACCTACAAGAAGCGTGAGAGCGATCTTTACCACGGTACCAAGAAGAGACGCGATGCCGCACTCGTTGTTTGAAGTGGCACGGAGAAATGTGTTGAATGAAGGTTAGCAGTATGCAGATTGAGGCAGGAGGATTGGAGAACATGTAGCCAGACAGTTGGTATTCGGATAGGAGATATGAAATCTGATATGTCGATCTGAAAATCATTCTGTGATACCACATGACAACTGAGCCTAAGCTTGCGTTCCAACTTGTCTGTGTCAAGACTCTTTTGTCCTTGAGCGTGTCCACACAAACGGATAAAGGTTGTGTTGATATTTAAGAACACTGAGAATTAACGAAAGACTACATCTCTCGTTTTTCTACAGCAACGGGGACGGGGAGAACTCGTAAGCATGAGGAACCATGCAGCTCGCGTGACTGACGAGTTCTCACTTACATATACCGCTCACCCCTCCACAAGACCTTCATTTTTCTTTCATCCTCTTTTTTCCGAGCGAAACCAACCCCCATCATGCCCGGGAATATGTCTGTCCGGTTCAAGAGCCAGAACCTAGCCGCTGAAAACAACCTACCACTCATGCAAAGTCGAGACAGTATGGAAAAGTACCATGATGACAGTTACGACGCCAGTAGCGAGGGCTCATCAAGCCAAAGCGAAACTCGATCACCTCTTCAAAGGCATTGGTTCTTCTACTTGACCCTGATCATGAACGGCATCTTGACCATCGTGATATTTGCCCTCTTGATATGGATCTCCGTCGTTCAAAAGAGAAATACGATATCTTCGAACATGTTCCTCCATATCAGAGCGAGATCATACATACACCAGGAATAGCGCCACCGCTACTGGGACCCGAGTGTGAGTTCTGAACGAGCATTGGAAGACTACGGCTAGGCTGACCGGTTTTCAGTCCAGAAACATACTGAAGTCTTTCATCGGAATGAGAGCTTCATGGGAGAGAAGACAAAGGCATATCCAGCATGGCATGAGATCCTACACCGAGCGAGACATGGCCGTGTGGCATTCGAAAGTCGACCCGGCGAGTTCTTCGGTATCGGTGGATATCACGAATTGCATTGCGTCGTAAGTTGTCGTGTACCAGAGATCGATTCCTAGTGTTGACCATAATTTCCTAGTGGCTATTGCAACAAACAATTGACAAGGCCATCAATAGAATGGTCCCTGATGAAATCGAGGCTGATCATTTGTATCATTGTGCCGAGTTCTTGCGGCAGTCAGTCATGTGTCATGCCGACAACACGATTGAGAGGAGATTTGAGGGTATCTTGGGACCTTTCTCTGCCAACAACACTCACGTGTGTGGGAAGTGGTGGGCACTCATGGATTGGGCTGATGCACACAAGTACACCGGGGTGTACCTCAATCCGACATCCAAGTTGCCTCCGTGAGGTGGATTCGGAGAAATGCAATCCCGCCATGATAACATCTCGGGCTTGGATCAGCGTCGAGAAAAGTGTTGAGGATGACAATCTGTGCTGGCCGGAACAGAAGTGTAGCATTGCGCAGGCCATGTTCAATTTAATTCCATCTTGTTGTTCTCACTTCAGGGCTTTGTCGTGTCGTAAAAGTCGTCGCAATTACCTATATTCGGAAGCTATACCGACCGTTGCCATCATGATTGCTTCATTTCGTGTCCTCTTTGATCTTACTATACATTCTGTCCGTGACGAACGGCTGGGGTAAGTGACAATGCTTTCGACGAATCGCAATTTGTCGGGAAATGAAGATCAGAAATTGAAGTGCAATATGAAGGATTGCGACTGATTTCCAGCAACTTGGATCCCTTGAGCATCTCAATCTTGATTGTGGAATTGCTGCCGGTATGAGCATCGACACACAAGAGTGATACAGGTCTCAGACGTTGTCCTACAGTACTCTCGTGACACACACCGGGCTTGCCATGCGGATGAGGCGCACCTTTATCTTCGACTTCGTGACATTTTGTCGTTTTGCCTAATGTTGCGGTTTTGTTTGGCAGTGCTTCGATTGTCAACGATAACTTGATCTGCTCGACTATGTAGTCGTTGTCTCATTATATGATACGTTTCTTGTATAGAGTGTTGTGTGGATCAATATTGTTCGATATGCCCCCGCAATATACAAGCAGTCAAACGATGCTGAAACGATCGCGGCCTGCCGTCGATCACACCAATATTCGAATTGAGCCGCACGATTGACGGCAAGTCGGGTGCTGCGGGTGAGACGACTAGGATGGTCGAGATTGCCGCAAGCGATGTACGCGATATGCAGCAAATACATGTGCGCAAGAAGCGCCAGGCGCCAAGGTGGTGTATAGTACAACCAGATTGGATGAGCAAGTAATATTTTCTGGTGTGTTGATTGCAGACCCGGAGAACAGGAGACGCGCGGGAAACATATTGTCCACTCGTGTTGGTTGATATAAAATGCAAGGTGAGTGGGATGCAGTCGTCTGTCCATCACCTGCTGAATGCAGAGACTTGGCGCGAGTAGGATGCGCTACTCGAGGACATTGTGAGTCGAGACAGCTGCTACAAGGTTGCAAAGTGGTGGTGGGGACGACTCTGCAACCACTGACAGGGCACCTCGGCAAGTGGCACCTCCGCGACAGCTACGCGTGTTGTTGAGAGTGGTTTAACACGAGGGGTAATGTATATTATGCAATCGAGCCCTAGAGCCACGACTCAAAAGGCAGGTAAAATCGTGGGAATAGGCCCACACACGCTCTACAGACCTTGCTAAGGCATGCAAAGGGGAGGCATATGGCTGCCAGTGAGACGCGCGGCGGCGCAGGCGTGTCTGGACGGTGAAGGTCTGCAGATGACGAAAACCGGTTTGAGCGCGTCGATGTAGAAGAACGTTTGAAGAACGTTTGGGAGGTTGGGGCGTGGATCAATTCTAAGATGGTTCATGCCGGCGAACAGAACAAAACATGAACAAACACTTCTTAAACAGGGCTGGCGGCCCGATTTCAAGGCGATGCTCATACAGCAACATTAACCAAGCACCGTATTCCTGTTCCACAAAAGAGCGAAACCGATGCGTGATACGCAGGAGTTGCAACAACATCAACGATCACGACGGTTTCAGTCAATATGTTTAACTAAACAAGGGTGCAGGATGCCTCGCAATCGCATCGTTGCTATCTTAGGGCGACAGGTGCAAGCCGCATATCGAACGAACTACTGTACAGCAGTCTTTCGACGATAGCTCCGTGGTGAGAACGAGTTGCTGGTTATGACCCATATAAATCAATTTTATGCTCGAGTCAACAGCAGCCAAAAGCAGACCAAGGAGAAAAAGGAGAGTCAACAGAACAGAGTTCAAGAATGGATCCAGACTTCCGGGCGCGCACGGCGAACGGATCTCCCGCTAGCAGATTGTTTCACTTCACCTTGCAGGGGGCGTGCGCCTGCAGCAGCGCATGTTGCAAGATTGCAATTGGTCGAAACGCGCTTTGCGAGCTATTGCGCGGTCGTGAGACGGCGAGGCCGTGTTGGCTGAACTGTTGGCTGTCGTCGATTGGCGACGACCAAAGACGTGGTGAAAGTCGACGGGACAGGCTTCAAAGTCACCAATCGACGTCGCTTTTCCCATGGCTGGTCCGCGGGCAGAAGTGAAACGGTGCCAAGTAGTCAAGACATTGCCATCGTCATGCTCCTCTAGGTAAGAAGGCCGTCTCTTTGGTTCACAGGGGAGCTCGCACAGGCCATTCACGTCCCTTTAAGGAAAAGATATGGGGGGACAGCTGGGTTTGGGGGCAGAGGCTAATTCTGTTTTTGTCACAGGTTAAAGCAGTGGTCGTTCCATGTACAGCGGCCGTCTCGCTTGCCTTCTTCAACGTAGATTTAGCAGACGTCCGCCGTGCCCCTTCGCGCGTGGCCGTCAACCCTTTTGAACTGAGCGAGGCTGACGCTTTTTTCCTTTCCCGCGGAAGCGTCCTTTTGTCTCTTTCTGCAACTGCCTATTCGTTGCGTGCTCCCTACCACGTACTCTATTATCGCAGCGCTTCCCTTTCCCAAGAACTCGACACCTCTGCAACGCAATTGTGCCAATACTCGTATCCTAGCCGCCTGTCCGATAAAGAGCGCCTGCTAAGGAAAGGCTGACTGCCGATCGCCGCATCTCTTCCGTCAATAGTGTGTGCCTTCGAGTCCACTCGTTGTGATCCCCTTCTGACCCTGCAGCTGCCCGTCAATTGTCCATTATCACCATCATCGTCGCCGCCGCACCCTGTCCCGGCGCCATGACGACCATCATTGCTGCACCTACTGCTCACGCCGTTCCTCGAGACCAAGGACTGTCTAGTCTTGCCCATCTCGCTGCCTCTGCTCCTCCAATGGCAACAAGAACCACTCCTCCTGGCACCAACGCGCCAACTACTGTTGGGGATTCTCCCAGATCTGCGCCAAGGCACAGTGTTGAAGACAACGTTTCTCCCAAGAGGTATTACATCTCCATGCTCATTGACTTGATTTTTATACTAACTATGACCAACAGTGCTCGCGCTGCTGGACTGCGATCCGTCACAAAAATTAAGAAGGAGCCACCGGCCTCGCCCAACCCTTCAGCAAAGCCTCGTCCAAGAAGACTTGACCTGTCCGTACACGGAGCTACTGGCCGTGGTCCTCAGACTGCCCGTCCGGCTCCCTTGACAGCAAGAGACTCGGCTGGACTTGCTATCCACGACCTCGGTGTTGCATGCCTGTCGCCAGGTTTTCAGACTCAAGACCCAACCATGAGGTCGCAACTCCAACGTAGTTTGGATGTAAGAGAGCAGCAACGTCAGATCATTGAGGCGCGTCAAAAGGGTGTGAAGCCTCCTTCTGACGCACCCGGTACTGGTCCCGGCGCCGAGTCAGCACAGTTCGGCATGCCTCAGAGAACACCTTCAACATCGCGAAGAAAGGGCCCTCCTCCGGGCTTGTCCATCACAGCTCCATCGGCTGCTACATTCTCTAACGAGCGCGTCATTCAATCTGCTCCTCTGCACCACTCTTTCACAGGCTTGCGCCCGCACGCACATCAACCTAGCGGTCTCAGCCAAACTAGCCATATTCACCACGTCCCTGCCACACAGACTGCCAACCGTCTTCCTCCAATCTCTGACGTCTTCGCCCACGATAGCTTACAAGCACCTCCATCGGCTCGCCCACCGACTGCCATGTTCGCAACTGGCCATTCTCCCAGCATTGGTCCCCCTCCTCTCCAGAGTCCCAGCATGATGCAGCATCAACACAACCAGGGCCCTCCCACGGGACGTGGACGGGAATTCAAGAGCGCGGAAGAGGCTGTACAGGAAATGTCCCGCGGACGTGAAGATCTGCTGCCAAAGATTGTGCACTATGGCGGCGCACAACCACCCACACCCCCCTCGCCAATGCCCCCGAGCCAGCAATCCCAACACCCCGGCCACCCGCAGTCATATCCCCATCCTCCTCAGCGTCAGTCACCCCACGCCTCTGGAGCTGCACGTGTCGACGCCCTCAGATCAGAGCACAGCCAGTCCCAGATGGCCGGTAGAAGACGCCCTCGCGACGAATACGAGCGTGAACACGGCAGCCCGCTAGGCCAGCAAGAGGCCAAACGGGCTACATATCACCCCGATGCCAGTGCAGACTGGCGCTCTGGCATGAGCAACCAAGAAAAGAGAGATGAGTTCTTGCGCTTGTGCTCGCGCGCCTGGGATTTGTTCCACTCCTGATTGCGACCAAATTTCACGACATGGCCAGACACATTTTCGACGTTTCTATTTGCATATCAACAACATTTGTGCGCGCCATCTATATCATCATTCTTGACGGCTGGATCTTTATTTCTAACATGCCCGGGAGTTCTATCAGAGGAGGAGTTGAGATGGGAAAAAGATGGAAGTATACACGTCTTTTCTACACTGTTATTGGGAAAGGGATTTGAATGATTGCGTTCTTTTTCCATCTGTTTGCGAGGGTCTGATTCTACGACGACCCTGAACTGTTTGAGTTTCTTGTTCTCTCACTATATCCCCTTCGCTTCTTTCTTGCACTTCAAACATTTGAATGCTTGCCCTGTTTTGTTTTTCTGCAGCTTTCTTCTTTCTCGTCCCATCATTCTTCATTGTTTTCCGAGAGCCGAAGCCAGGCGGCGGGAAGTCAGATTCATCGACATCCTTACCGTCTAATCGTAATGCTCTATTCTTTATTTCCAACCCTCTTTTCCACCGTCCCCAAAATTTTTTCGAAGGAAGGTCGTACAAATAAAAGAAGAAACTAAAAATGGAAAGTCCAGACTTGGAGTGACACATAGGCGCCAAGAGAGAATATTGCATGGCTTGACGGAGCCCGAGGCCATGTTTCGGAAGAGGATGCAAAGCAACATGTCACCAGCTGCATGTCGACGATTCGAGCGCTTGTAGAAAGCCATGGCATGTGGGCAGCGGAGGAGTGCTCAAGTGCTTGGTGGATGGTGCGCAGGGATGTTGATCCTGCTGGCGTGGGGTAAAATGCTGTATCCTTGTTCCAACTCCCATGCAGTGTTCTGGTCATGCAAAACGCAGGGGTTGATGCTTGATCCTTGTGGATGGGAGGCAGGATGAGCCTGTTATGGGGATTGCAGTGCTCTCTTGAGAGGAGCATGTTCGACCCAAGTTGATGGAAATAGAGCGAGACATTGACGTGGACTGCGAGAACATAATCGCAGGGGAGTCGCGCAATCTTGCCAGGGTATGAAGAGGTTTGTGCAACACCAGCATGCGATGTTCTCAGGGCTTGTCGAGCGTGACTGGCTTGTCGTGCGACTGAACAGTATGCGGAGCCGGCGCAGGTGATTCTTCCACGCCATCCTGTCGCACCTCGATATCGCGTGTCTCTGGCACCTCGTCTTCACCCTCATCTTCCTCGTCGACTTCAACCTCCTTGCCATCTTCAAGCTTGCGATACTTTCTCCTGGCCTTCTTGTTCTTACTGGCCTTTTTCTTCTTTTCTCTCCCAGCTTTCAAAGCGGCACGACTATCATCTCCTAGAGTCAAGAGTTCGATCCTCTCTGCCAGGATGCGTCTTGCGATTTTGCGGTTTTGACTGCGACTTCGAGTTTCCTGACATTTTATCACGATACCGGTGGGTAAGTGTTTTAATTGTACTGCTGAGGATGTCTTGTTGATCTTTTGGCCTCCGGGTCCTGTGCCTTTGAGGAAGGCTTCCGTGATGTCTGATTCTTCGATTGTGGGGCGTGGTGGAAGTGGTTTTTGAGTGAGGGTGGATGTTGTGGTGAAGCAGCAGGCGTGGACGGCGGAAGGACGGGCAGCTGGAATTGGCCTCGCGGAGAGGAATAGACGGCGTAGCGACAGCATTGAAGCTTTTGGGAGTGTCAATGTCTATACTTTAGGAAAGAGCAGAGTAACGATACGTCATGCAAACAAAAGAAGCACGAAGCAGAGCGTTTGGCCGGGCCGGCTGTCGACTCCCGAGAGTTGCGCTTCTCCTGATTCCAAGGGTCCAAATCTAAACTCACCTTTCGCCTTGCTGCCTTTGGTCATACTCTCTTCATTCTCCCGACCTCGTTCGGCTTGTGCTCTGACAATCGCGACATCTGCGACTTCCATCCACCACCCTTTCCGCCCACATCCGCCTCCGCCTTCTCATACCAATAACAAACCCGACTGCGATCTAACAAACAAACACCGCATAACGCACACCTCGCAAGGGCAACAAATTGAATGTCCGCATCCATCCACCAACTCTTCAACCCGGCGACGACTACAATCATGTTGTCCGCACCCATCAGTCTCCCCACCGTCCTCATTGGCGCAGGCATCGTCTTTCTCTTCGCTCTGGCATTATATCCATCTTCACTGCTCCGCTGGTTCCAACGCAAGCGCTATCAATATGAAGTCACTTTTTCTCTGTACATGTTGACGCCGACTGAGAAGTTCATTTTCAGTGAGTGCTGCTTTCCTCCTCCTCCTCCTCCTCCTCCTCCTCCTCCTCCACCACCTCCTCTTTCACTTCTGCGTTTGCGACAATGCTGGTTAGAAGTGGTTGCTAATTGAGGTGTTCTCAGATTCGATACTCTTCCTCTTCCTATCCATGGTTTCGATCGCCGTTGCGCTGTACTTGCCCCGTCATGTCAAGATCATCGCGCATCGCGCGTATTACTACGTCTCTGGAGATTTGCTGAAGAATGGAACTACAAGTGGTATCTTGGGGTCAAGCAGTGCAGCTGCTGCTAGCGTGTTGGCCGAGCATGCGCCTACTGCTGTTGCAGAAGCTGTGGGAAGTGCTTAATCGGCTGGCACACCATTGACCACACAGTCAATTCCACAAGGCAAGAAAGAGCATGGGAGGGAATCGATATTACGGAAGTTCTGGAAAACGAGGGAGTTTGAGCCTCCCCCCTTTTTTTATTGAGTAAAGTCTTTTAATTCGACGCTGATAGATGAGCATTGGGAAACACACATGGCGTTTTGATTTTCCGAATTCGAGATGATGGCGGTATTTTCTTCTGGTCGAATGGCCCGCAATCTCTCGCGAGATACACAACCACCTTACACCATATTGCGATCTCGAGTCCTCCTGCGTATATCAACCTTGGATCTACGTATGATCTACGATATGATAGGATACACTGCTTACCGTGAGCACTCCACGATGTATTGCCCATAGAAAGTTCGAGATCAAGATCAAAATCACGTCAGGGTGACCCAGTGAAGCGATCGATGCTAAGGAGATACTCAGAATGTCAGGTACGGTATCTGACACTCATGCTGCATCATCCATAAGTGCTGTCAGTGAATAACAGGTAATCGTTCAGTACTAGGTAAATAGCCTAAAAACTCATTCTATGCCATGCTGTATACATCCGACTTCTCTCTTCTGCAATCTACATTTGTCGGATCAAATCATGCAGGCGAGAATTTCAGCCCATGAATTGATCTTGATCCGACAAATGTAGATTGCAGAAGAGAGAAGTCGGATCAAGATCAATTCATGGGCTGAAATT